>MJUU01061181.1:0-63462 GCA_002080025.1 Modiolus philippinarum
TCTTGTACTTTTTGAGCCCTTTTGTCTCTTTACATAAATATTTTGAATTAAATAAAAAATAATAATACAATAGACACCAGTATGTTCAGATCGTTGTAAGGAAAAACCAAGGAATATGATTGGTTACTTTAATTTTTATGCAGTAGCGAATCAAATCTCCCCATGATACTGTGGTCAATCAACGTCTATCGCAGTATGCTGTCAATCAATTATCTACAATGTGTAACAGTGTATTTCTTTCTCTGCAGGCAGTCGTACGGAACGTTGGCTTGGGGTGTTAAGTTACATCTTTGAAATGAAACTTTTGTCACTTGCTTGACCGTCGCAATAATCACGTGATAAATCTATCGGCTCCATCTTATTAGAACACGAAAACCCCCGTTGTTATCAATATATTGCAATTTAATTACAGTCACCTGTTTCCGTTTACTTTGCGATGTACAGTGTTTAAAAAATCGACAAAATCGGCCAACGTTCAGTGAATTTACAGCCACAAATAACATGAAATATGCATAAAGGTGGATACATTTTTATTTTTGGTCGATGATTTTATCCTTTCAATATTTTTAAGTCGGTTCGTTCCGGACGACAAAAATAACATCCTCTTAAAGCGGAATAACAGTATTTTTTGACGACATGTGCGTATACCGTGTAGGATGGTGTAGGATGTACAAAAAATCAAGATGAAGATGGCAATATTTTATCGAGAACGGGAGTTTCCTTCATAGGTGATATTATAAGAATTTGATGTTAAATATTCATTAAAAACACATTTTAACATGATATTTTATAGAAAAACTAGTTGCTTCCAACGTGCTGTCATCAGGCCCCAAAAATATTTTATCTCATTTTAACCGTTTTGAAAAACTATTTTTAAACATGAATTTGACAAAATTTCTCAGAATTGCCATTGCCTATACAGACTGGTCAGTATATAAAATATACAAAATATATTAAGCTAGACTAAGTGATGGTGAGCAACAATTTTTTGTTACAGCAATTTTCCTATTACTGGATGCATTCACAATAGAAAATTTGGTAGCTCTCCAGGTAGTTACAATAGGTTTTTCAATAGAAGTTTGACCCTCAAGGTAGAAAGGTCGCATAGCCATTCATTGTATTTGTCCTGGATATGGGCCAGTTTACCTGGTGTCAATTTCATCAGGAAACAAGTCCAGTTCACCCAAACTTGTTTTTAATATTGAAATAGCCAATCAAGAATAAAGATGCATTTTTTCATAGAATAAGGTAATAAATCACAAAGCTGTACTATTACTGTTTAAATTTAGTCTATATCAAGTTCACCCCTTCTCTTTGTTTGTTCCAATACACAATAATAGTTCAAATGTACTTTATCTCTGTGGCTGAAATCAACATCAGATAAATTGGCACACACCCAACTACATGTATGAATGGGCATTTGGTGACCTTTCTAACTTGAAGGCCAAACTGCTATTGAAAAAACCTCTTTAATTACCTGGAGAGCTACCAAAAATCCTATTGAAACTGCATTCAGTAAAAGGAAAATTGCTGTAATTGTAAAATTTGAAAACCTACACAAATATATGAATAAAGAGTGATTAAAATGAGAAACTCCACATCATTCGGAAGTTTAGATATGAAGAATGCCTTTTCATACAAAAGCTTTTTTATTGCGATTCATATAAATGCACCGGAAGAAACACACACGATTACATATCATAACACAAACAACTTAAATGCATTTATTTGTGTTGACCAGTGAAGCTACGAAGGAAGCAATATGTACATGTATACATATTATTGTCCTTCTTTTGTAGAGATTTGAAATGGATATTTTGAGTTGTCGTTTGTGTAGTTCAGAAATTAGAACAACTTCGCATCATTTGCCGTGTGAAGAAAGCAAATTTGCAAGAGACATAATTTGATGTCCATAATGCCTTGTCTCATTTCCAAAAGTTTATTTGTGAATGTTGCAAATTGAAGCTTATAAGTTGGAGAAAAAGCGTAAACAAGAAAAAGGCAGCTAAAATAAACATTAATGTCATTGATTTCGTTCCCGACTGTAAAATAAAATTGAGTAAAGTAGAGAACAAAGCGCAGATGTAGGATTTACGGTCACTTCGGTTAGTTCCGTAATTACGGAAACTGACGATTCCTGCAACAGCGTGAAGTGTATCTTATCATTTAACAGCTACTTAACTATTTGGCGGTTTCGCAGATAGAACGTTTGAAGTCGGGTCGTTTGAGCTCCTGTCAATATAATACCTCCATGGTAATATGAACAACAAGTTATTTGAAATAAAATTTATATAATATAATAATGCGTATGTTATTGTATTATTGTATTTAACATTTGCAATGTTTTTATTTGAAAATTTATAAGAGGGCCCCACGAAAATTGGACAAGTTCAAAGTAAGTCATGCATTCTCTCTAAATAAAACATTTTCTTACTTATTTCCTTACTAGGCGAAATATGGTGTCAGTGTGATCACCATCTGTATACAAACATAGCGAATATATGTCGATTTTTGTTGCAAATCAACAGTCAATCCTTTTGTGGCTTTTTTTGAAAAGAGGGGGAGTTGCTACATTCACTATTTTTAAATAAGAAATAAAATATAGATTAAGTAATCGAGTAAGTTGCAACAAATAAATAAAACAGAGTCTCATTTAGATTTATAAAATTTACTTCATATACTTTGCGTGTTGTCTATAAATCCGACTCCTTACAACATGCCAGGCTACGTGCTATACGTGTTAACACGGGTTGATTAACGAAATTTAGCGCTTACTAAATATTGTTTTCGATTGTTTAGATTAAATTTAACTCATTTTGAATATCACAAGGAAAAAAAATTCCTTAAAATGTTTTTAAGCTTAAAACATAGCTCTTTATTATAACATCAAATGAACGTCAATTTCTGTTATAAGTGACGTCACAAATTCTGACGACATGTTTATTTACATTTAAATTTGCTAATTAATAAAACAAATTCTATTGTATAAATTTTTATGCCTCGAAATGCTGAAAAATCATAATATTATCCATGTTTTCATTTTTTTTACTGATTGACCTTTGACCCTTAATTTATCCCCTTTCCTACCACATTTGATTTTTACGACAAACATTTTTGAAATGTACACGACCTAAGCTTTCCAAAAAGGTATAGATATCGAATAGGGTATGTGGGTCATTTAAATTTTGAAATTTCTGGTCTCTGCCGCTCTACTACATAGGGTTCTATGTTAAACTTTGATCGGCTGTGGCGGCCATCTTGGTCAGAGGTCGGTAATGCCGGACACAATTTTGGAAGGAGACCACCACAGCACCATTTTAGCAAAGTTTGGTTACAATCCAAATGATAGTTTCAGAGGAGAAAATTTTCAAAATTCATCCCCACTTTTTTCTATTTTTAGCCTTGCTGCCATATTGATCGGAGGTCGGGGTCATCGGACACAATTTTGAAAACGGTCAACCCAAGGATCATTTCAAGAAAGTTTGGCTTAGATTGGCTTTGTAGTTTCAGAGGAGAAGATTTTTAAAATTTCATCCCCCTTTTTTTCTATTTTTAGCCTGGCGGCCATCTTGGTTTGAGGGCGGGGTCATCGGACACAATTTTGGAAGAGGACCATCAAAGGAACATTCCACCAAAGTTTCATAAAAATTGGCTGAGTGGTTTCAGAGGAGAAGATTTTTTTGTAATTGTGGACGGACGACGGACGCAAAGTGATGAGAAAAGCTCACATGGCCTTTTAGGCCAGGTGAGCTAACCAGTCGCCAGGTGAGCGATACAGGCTCATGTGAGCCTCTAGCTTTTATCAGTTTCATTCAAACCTTCAAACATGTCGGATGTTGGGGATTTTAATCTTGTTAAAGCTGGAGATGATGATTTAGCTTCTACATGTTTATACAACTTAGACAATGGAGATGTGCCGCTAACACAATCAATGAAAATATCAACACAAGGCTTAGTGAATAATCCGAGTGAAACAAATAACAGATTTGCAGCACCAATTTCAGGTGCAAGTGTTGAATAAAAAATGATTGAAAGGATACCTAAAGCTACCAGAAAGAACAATAAGTGGGCAGTTGCAGCTGGGTATGAATGGATAAAATATAGTTAAACAATGCTAAAAACCATGACTGAACCCATGCCATTGCCTTTGGATTTAAAAAATGTACCTTTAGATAATTTAGATTTTTGGCTTTCACGATATATACTCGAAGTCAGATGAAAAGATGGCAGTGCCTATCCACCAAATTCGTTAATGCAACTTGCTTCAGGGCTTCAAAGACATTTACGCGACGAACTCCTCCGATCAAATGTTAACTTTTTCAAAAGACAGACTCTACATTTTGGAACTTTAGAAAAGCAATTGATGCAAGAATGAAGGAGCTTACAAGTGAAGGTATTGAAGTAAATGTGAAGAAAAAGGACCCATTTTCATCCGAAGATGAGAAAGCATTCTGGAAAAAGGGAGTATTTTCAATGGAAACAGCATAAGGACTTTCCAACGCGGTATTTTTCTATAACTGCAAGGCTCTTGGATTTAGGGGTATGAAGGAACACAAAAACTTAGAAGCTGATCAGTTTTCAATCGAAATAGATAGAGAAAGTGGATTAAATTATATGAACTATAGTGCACATGTTTTGAAAATTGTTCAGGGAGGATTAAATCATAGAAAATTTGAACCAAAAGTAATAAAACATTTCGAAGATAAAGGTAATCCAGGATGTCTAGTGAAAATTATCTTTAATTCTACGGAAAGGTTTATTCTATAAAAAACCATTGGCCGAGACTGTTAGTAACACTATTTTATCCGGGATTAAATTCAAGTATCCAAAATTAAGTACTGCACCGCTATCTGAAAAGGAAATGGCTAATATGATGAAGAGTTCAAAATCAGCCGATATAAGTGACAGAAACCAATCCAATCACAGTGGAAGAGTAACATGTTGTACTACTCTATACCACAGTGGGTTTGACGATAAAGCTGTGTCGAGCAGGTCATGGCATAGAAGATCCGCTGTCAATTCTTATAAACGGGAATTAACTCAAATGTTGAAGGACATAAGCAACACACTGAATCCTCCGTGTGAACCGACAAAGAAGGCACCATGACAAGCAATTGATCCAGCTGAAAAAAAATGTTATTGCTCCTTAACGACAAATTAATTCAGGCAATAATAATGACTCTTCCTGTGTTCTAAATATTCCAGAATGTGTGAAAACTGTCGTCATTATAAAAGGAGATTTGAAATCTTAAAATGAATTCAAATGCTTAGATCATTGTATAAATATGTTTATACTATAATAACAAACATTACTTTATTATTGCTTATTTATACAAAATATATTTCGCTTTGCATCCATTGTCCTTCAAATGCCATCACTTTGCATCCAAATGCCATCACTTTGCATATGTTGTAACATTTAATCAAACGTATGTGTTGTTTGCACTGCGTGCCCTCTGTTATCACTTAAGATATCCGTTGTTGCATGTAAGTTTTGATGTCAAATTTAATTTCATTCGATGACAGCTTAGATATTTTATTGTTTTATTTTATGAGAAAAAGTCTTCAGAAGTAAAGACTTTTTCTACAGAAATAGGACAATAAAATATCTTGGTTCTCACTAGATGAAATGCCAGCGACAGGCCTTTCCCAATTCCACTCTAAGTACAGCCAATTCTTGCTATTACGGATGGCTACACAGACTTTTTCTACTTCTCTTTATATAACACTTCACTGTATTCGTGATAAAACATTTCTGTCATAACAAATTTTCATTTAACTCAAGTATTCAGTCAATATATAATGTCAAACCAATTGACGTATCCTTAGGGTATTGAATAAAAGTAATGAAAAGTTCAAAACAAAAAAGCAATGCTTTTTAAGAAATTAACGAAAAACTTTTACCGATTAGTTTGCTGTTACGATCATCCTTGTTTTGTATCCATAAAGTCAAGCAACGTAATAATTAGTTTGTTTGGTCCTCTGATAGACCTCTATATGTTTATCAACAAAACAAATATATGTCAAGGTTAAATTATAAATATATATCCATGTAATAGATTTTCACAAAGGTAGGTTATGTTTTGATACTATTTTTAAATATACAGGGCGACAAAACCGTTTCTGTCTGATAATATAACAATATGCATCCCTTCCAATTTGCCTTTGTTAAATAAAAATCGGGAGACCGTGTTACCGAAGCTTGCTTTTTTTCTTCTTTCCTTTATTACGCATTTGCATATGCGAACGAAGTTAAAAATATAACATTTTATTTATTTTTATTTTAAATAGTATTTATATAAGTAAACTGACCGATTGTAATCTGTAAATAAATAGATATATACGCAAATCAAACTTATTCTTTATTATTATTAGGTGTTAGTTAAATGAAATTACTGTATATATATAGGCATGTAAAACGAAATAATCTTCAAGTGAGCTTTGACATATTTGCATAATGTTTAAACAAGGGAAATAACTAAATACCGAACTTGCTGTATATTTATTTTCTGCATATGGTAATTTCGATAACACATGTATCTTCAGTGCAGATAAATTCTAAATATTTGGAAGATCAATAACTCAAATAATAATAATAATTATAATAATGAATTATTGATATAAACCCCCAAAATAAATTGAGTTGTTATCAGCAACAATTACAAACAATACAATCACATACATAAAAAAATATAAAGTAGACAAATATATATAAGAGGGATGTCCATATGACAACAATGGGATGCTTCGACTGAGGAGACAAAATGTATACCATGATACAGAATGAAATCATAAACAAACTTCATCAGTACTCTGAGGCTGATAAAAGCAAACTTGTATATAGAGTCAATTCCCTTAAATACAGTACTTGCTTACATCATAATCATTACTTTGAAGAAAAAAAAATTCTCAAGCGTCTGACATGTATATAAAATGTGGAATAATATATCAGATTTTTTTTTTGGAAAAGATGTTTCAAAAACTGATAGAGAGCTAGTAACCAATATAATTTAAATGAGAGTCAGAATCAGTTATGGACGGGCTTTGCATGAGGAAGATGCGAATTCATTCTGCTGAAACCTCTATCGATCTGTTGCTTGCAAATATGAATTCTTACTATTGCAAGATAGATCGAGTCTGTGTTGCTTACATGACAAGATGCTCCTAAGTCACGCCAATGCTGAGGACCAAAAATATTTCTCATTGGTCATATGTTAAGCTATGTTCTGCATATTGTAAGATTAAATTAAAATAAGTTATCTAAATGCAAAGGACCTTTAATGTATATTTCCTGTATAGTTTTGTTAATTGCTTGAAAAGTTTTAATGGAATAGATGAAAGTGTGATTTTCCCATAGGGTCAAATATTAAACTATGTTCAGTGCTGACGACCAGGTATTATGTCGATTATTCAAACAAAATGAGCAATATTGCTGCGGTCAAGGAAGTGGCTAAATTTTTTATTGTAATGAAGTCAAGATTAACACCCAAAGCGTACACTATGTGTTAGATTCATCGATGTCAAATGGTGAATAAAAGGATATGGAGTAAATGCACATGAGACAAAGTCTCTACAAATACATGGTAAAAAACAAGCAAAGGAACAACGCTTTTATTGTTGTTCTTCATCTTACATTGTCGATATATCGGACATGAAAACCTGACAAATGTATACAATGTTGTCTTTACACGACGGCGAATCAATGAAAGGTAGTGAGCTTGGGGTGTAAATCTTAACTACGGTAAACTGAAAGTTTTGCCACTTGCTTAACCGCAGCAATATTTGTAAATAACCTTCCATACATCATTCCAATAATGTTTAGCTAAATTTGATCCAATAGTTTTAGTGCTGATGATTAAAAATATGAACTTCCTAAATAATATTTTCAGCAATGCTCTTCGTTGTCGGCTATGCTTTTCACTCTTATTGTAGCAAATACATTGGCAAACGAATACCAAAGCAAGAACGAGGAATTGAGAATTCTAAAATCATAAATCCAAAATCACGGCAATTCACATCCAACACGAATTGAGACAGTATGACGAAATGAGCAATCTTTATAAAGGAACTTTTTGGGTTGAATTTGCTCCATTGGTTGCAGAGGAGGGATGAACATGTGATTTTCCCCAAAGACCCAAATTTTAAATGTTCCGCGCTGGCAGTCGTGTTTTTACTGGACTAGAACAAAATAAGTAATCATTGTAAAGGACCTTCCATTCATAATTGCTGTAACATTTGAAAAAAAAGTGCATCAGTGGTTTTAGAGGAGAACATGAAAATGTGATATTCCGTTAGGGTCAAACGTTTAACCATGCGCTTGAAGACTTGTTTTTAGCTCAGCTGGCTATGCCAGGGTGAGCTTTTGCCATCACTTGGCTTTTGGCGTCCGTCGTCTATCGTCCCTCCGTCCGTCGTAATTTTTTTCCATTCAAAGATCTTCACCTCTGAAACAACCGGACTAATTGGAACCAAACTTGGTAACAATAGTCCTTGGGTGGTCCCCTTTAAAAAATTGTATCCGTCAGGTCCGTATCTCATCCAAGATGGTCGCCTGCGGGGAACATTGTTTTAACATTGGACCTTATGGCAACGACATTCAAAGATCTTCTTCGCAGAAACTACCAGTCATATTATCACAATACTTAGGCACAATGGTACTTAGATGTTCCCGTCCAAAAAGGTATCCGGCAGGTTCGTATCTCATCCTAGATGGCCGCCAGCGGGGAACATGGTTTTTTACATTGTACCTTATGAAAAAGACATTCAAAGATCTTTTTCTTAGAAACTACTAGTCCTATAAGAAAACTTAGGCTCAATGGTCCTTACAAGGTCCCTACCAAAAAAGGTATCTAGCATGTCTGTACCTTATTCAAGTTGGCTGCCAGCGGGGAAAATAGCTTTAACATTGGACCCTATGGAAAAGACATACAAAGATCTTCTCAGAAATTACCAGTCCAATTAAAACCAAACTATGCCACATTGGTGCTTAGATGGTCCCTGCAAAAAAAGAATCCAGCAGGTCAGTACCTCATACAAGACGGCATTAGCGGGGAACATGGTTTTAACATTGTACATTATAAAAAAGACATTCAAAGATCTTTTTCTTAGAAAATACCAGTCTAATTATAAGAAAAGGTAGGCACAATGGTTCTTAGATGGTCCCTTCAAAAAAAGGTATCCGGAAGGTCCGTATGTTATTCACGATGGCTGCCACAAGGAAAAATTAGCTGTAACATTTGACCCTATGGAAAAGACATTCAAAGATAATTTTCTCAGAAACTACCTATCTAATTATAACAAAACTTAGGCACAATGTTCTTAGATGGTCCCTACCAAAAGATGTTTTCAGCAGGTCCATACCTCATCCAAGCTGACCGCCAGTGGGAACATAATTCTAACATTGGACCCTATGGAAAAGACATTCAAAGATCTTATTAACTACCGATCCAATTATTATCAAACTTAGGCACAATGGTCCTTAGATGATCCTTTCCAAAAAATGTTTCCGGCATGTCTGTACCGCATCCAAGATGGCCGCCAGCGGGCAACATAGTTTTAACATTGTACCCTATGGAAAAGATATTCAAAGATTTTTTTCTCAGAAACTCCTTGCCAAATTATAACCAAACTAAAACACAATGGTACTTAAATGGTCTCCTCTAAAACAAGTATACTGTAGGGTCGTACCTAATCCAAGATGGCCGCCAGCGGGAGACATAGTTTTATCATTGGACTTATAGAAAACACATTCAGAGATCTAAGAAACCACTGGTCCAATTAGAACCAAACTTAGTCACAATGGTCCTTAGATGGTTCATTCCAAAAAGGTATCCAGTTGGACTGTACCTCTTCCAAGAATGTTGCAAGCAGAAAAAAACCCTATGGTTAAATGTGAAAACGCATTCAAGCCTAAAATCACATGTTTGGTATAATAAAACAAAAAAGTGCAAACGTTTTATTTTACATACAGAAATTTTATTTTCATTACTGCTTCTTGTACTATACATAAATGGTTATAATAAGGTACATCAAAACACTTTTCAGGGGTTGTCTTTAATTTAGAAATAAGATATAATGAAAATGATAATTTCGAAAAGAGAGCTAATAAAAGTAAGCCAGGTAATACATGTACTGTAAACATCTACTTATTTTATTCTCTATTTTAGTAATATGTATAAACTTGATTATAAGGGGAACCCCTGCCCATTTTTTTTTTGAAAGAGGACTCGGAATATTTTTAAATCAGTCATATGTGTTACCTATATTATAAAAGGAACCCCTGCCCAAACTGTTTAAAATTGTAGTCTAATATTGGTTGTGATGGATGCTGAAACTTTCTGTTGCCATGGAAATCAAACAAGAGAATTGGAATTTTATATATAGAAAAAAAATGTATTCTGTTAATTTTTTTTCTGAAATATGAATATATACTAGTTAATAAGGAAAACCTTTACAGGATATTTTTTGAAAGGGGCCTTGCAATGTTTTAATTTGAGCAGTATTTATGACTTAGATTATCAGGGGAACCCTTACCTAGATGGTCAAAATTGATAATACATTCAAAGGTTTGTCCAATTAGAATATAATGGTACTTTGATGATACCTTCCAATAAAGGTATCTTGCAGGTCAATTACTCATCAAATATGGCAGCCAGCAGTAACATTCTTTAACATTTGACCCTTTGGACACTCATTCAAAGATTTCAAAAACCAGAAGTCTAATAAGAACCAAACTTAGTCACAAGTTTGAGCGATACAGGCTATTGAGAGCCTCTTAGCTTGATTATCGGATACGACCGAAATCAGCAATCTTTGTAAAGGACCTTCAATACAGCAGTCCTGTAAATTTGCTTGAAGAAAGAAGATGAAAATGTTATTTTACCATAAGGTCCAATGTTCCGTGCTGGCAGTCTTGTTTTTAATCGGATCGGAACCTTCTATAGATAACAATATACAGAAGTTACTATGAAATTAGTTTCTGCGATGCGCATTTCGACAACTTATGTCTCTTCATTGCAGATCAAATCAATACATTTGGAAATCCATAAAATGAAATGTTTGTAAAAACTGATAGAGAACTAATTACCAATAGGATCTAAAAAATGAAAGCCATTCCTATAAAGTTTGGTTGAATTTGCTTCAGTGCTGATGAGGGTTGTATATATATAAATATATATATTCTCACAAACCAAATAAACATGGTGCAGAGAAATATAAACTGTATATGCATAATATGAATATAATGGTAAATGGAGTATGTATTCATATAAATGCTACCCTGGAGAGTTAATGTCTTTATAAATCTACATGAATTGTCATTTCTAAAAACCGGTTAAAATAATTAAATACCGAAGTTACTGTGAATTTTGATTCTGCATATGCGCGTTTCGACAATTTATGTCTCTTCAGTGCAGATAAAAATTTAAAGTTTTGAAGATAATTACTTCAAAGATGTTGAAAAACTGAAAGAAGACAAATAACCAATAAGATCTAAATGTAAAGCCAAAGTCAGCAAAGGACAGAGCTTTGCATGCGGGAGATACTCCTTAATTTTCAGCAGAATTTACAAAAAGGTTCCAAAAAGAATCGTCTTTCGGGTCAGCACTGAAGTACTGACTACTTGGCTGGTGAATACCCTCGGGGACTAATAGTCCACCAGTAGAGTCATCGACCCAGCGATAACAAATAATAAAATACCAAAGTTAAAAAGTTACAAAACATTAATTATTTAAACTTCAAGACATTAGGTCTTTTCAATATACGGTTTCTACTATCAAAAAAATATTGACATTTCTGTAAAAAATGGAATTCATTCTAGATCACCATTTTTACAAAAATGAAAAATTCGATTATCTCTGTATATATATATATATTTGCATCCTCCAGTATCGATTGGAAGTTTAATATTTAATGTGCGGAAATGGCATAGATATCTATGATTTTTATCTTCTAAATATCAAAATAGTTTTCAAATTCTAATTTTCTTTATATATTCTTTATTTTAGTGCTTTTGGGAAAATTTATGCTAAATCATGCCAATTTGGCTTGAACTGATCCATCAGCGTCTGTCTTATATTATGTTTTTAAGATGAGAAGATGAAAATGTGATTTTCCCATAGGGTCTTATTTTATATTATGTTTAGCCCTGGCGGTCATTTGTTTTATAGTCTGACCTGCTTATTTTTATTGTCTGGTCTAATATAAATTAACAATCTTTGTACAAATAAAGTACATTCCGTACATTATTCCTGTAAAGTTGGATTGAATTTGCTTCAGTGGTGTGAGAGGTAAGGACAAAAAAATCGGATTTTCCCTTATAGGTCAAATATTCAAATATGTTCCACACTGGAGGCCATGTCTTCGGTTCGTATTGGTAAAAGACCTTCAAAACATCATCCTGTAAAGTTTGAATTCATTTGCTTCAGTGGTGTTAAAGGTGAATATGAAAATATGACTTTCCAAAGTTAAACTATGTTCTGCGCTGGTGGCCATGTTTTTATCGGATAGCAACGAAATTAGCAATCTTTGTAACGGACCTTCATCATTCTTGTGAAGTTAGGTTGAATTTGCTTCGGTTGTTCCGAAAGAGGAAATAGAAATGATACTTTTACATGTTAAGCTATGTTTCGAGCTGGCGGCAATGTCTTTTTCAGATCGGAAAAAAAATGAGCAATCTTTGTTAAGGACCTTCCATACATCATTCGTGTAAAGTTTCGTTGAATTTGCTTCAGTGGTTTTAGAGAAGAAGATTGAAATGTGAAAAAATTACGGACGGATCGAAGGACGGAATAGACGCCACTGAGCGATGGCAATAGCTCACACTGACCCTTTGGGTTAAGTAAGTTAGATTAAAAATGAAATAGGTAATTTTCATATTACATATTACCCATAACAAACGAAATAATGAAATTGCAACCATGTTGGCTTATATCTCTTCAGTGCAGCTTCGAATTTAACATTTGGCGGACCTATAAAATCAAAACGTTTGGAAAAGGTGACTGATAACACAGAATCTAAAAGGCCTTAAATTAACACCAAATGCAGCTAAAGACACACTTTTCGATGAGGGAAATTCTATTCATTATTATAAAATATTGTTGTATTTTACTTGACTTTTTGCGTCAATTATTTTATAATATTATTTTTATTTTTACAGAATGGTTTAAAGATTTATCTGTGGTCGATTGTATACAGTGCAAATACTGACATGGAAAAGTCTAACCATATGGCTTTTCTCATTCAGTTGTTCATGTTTATTGCATATTGTCGTATTGAAAGCAAAAGTAAGTATTGCATTAATGCTTGAAAATCACATCAAACAACCACTACATTTAAGATGGCTCACTCATCACAGTTTTTGAATTTGTGTCAGATTTCGGAACTCTTCTGGTTTTCTCCAGTTTAATGGCCTAGAGAATTTTGCACACCGACCCCCACTTTTTATTTCATAAAGTATTAGCAAAATCAAGACATCTTACAAGTTTTCATAAAATTCTCGATATAACTTCCTACCTTTTAGACAAAAGTAGTGCTAAGGTTAAATTAAGGGAAAATTCAGAGAATTTCATTTCTCGCAAAATTCTTAATCTCTTGTTTCTCCGTTAAAATCACATGGACCTATACATTTCTTTTTACTATTTCATTTCGTCTACAATGCTTAATCAATTGAATAGGTTTCAAGAAGTCCTTGATTTCATCAAGAGTGATTGGGACATTTTGAGCCTCCTTAAGAGCTCAAACTGTCCAAATACATTACTTCAAATGTCGAAACTAATTTGACAGCTTTCTGTCGGGCTACTTTACGCCAGCTCCAAGCTTGGTCAGGTTCCATTATCATAGCCCCACTTACAGTCAGGCTTACTTATCTCTGGCTAGAAACACAACCTGGCTACTTTACTATATATTAACATACTGAAAGGCTTCTTCAGTAGGTTGGTGATTAAAGCAGTGTCATTTTTTTACACAAACAAGTAAAATGCCTATGAAAGTGATGAAAGCCGTAAATTTAAATCGACAAATGATAGATACTAATTCTTGCGCGAAAACCGATAATATCTGTTGATTTACAATATCTAAATTTTTATTTGTAAACTGACAATATCTAAATCTTAGAAAAGTTTTGTACAAAACTCTTCTGCAATCCTTAGCTGATTTTGGCTTTCAATTTAGATTATTTTCAATCTAATTAAAATTAGATCTCCGATTTTGTTCTCTACGCCCAATGCATGGAAGATCTAACAACGCCCCGTTTTACTTTCTGTTTCGATAGTTCATTCGAAATCCTCAACTTTAATCATAATCCTAAAACAACGGCAGTAGAATACCGAAGGAACAAAGAACAAGATTACATAAATCAAAGTCAAGAGACAAGGCAAAAGTAAGAACACCAGAAGAGGAAGACTAAAGACGCTAAACAACCACAAAATGCAAACACTACAAATACAACAATAAAAGCAAAAGCACTTACAGTGTGAACTCTCAAAGAGTGACAACAGGTGCTCCGGAATGGTAAGAATGTCCTGCTCTGTATACAGAGATATTTTCAAAATTTTGTAGACTGGATTCTCATTGATTGATGTCAAAGATCATAGAACTGAAAGAAAAATGGGATGTTGTTAGATCTATGCAGTGACTGTAAAGAACAATTGGTAGATTTTATTGTAATTAGGTTGGATCATTTTGGTTATTGTTCTATAACCTTTTATATATTTTTCGATTTCTGTTTTTTTTTAAATGTTTTAATTTAATCTGGACTGAAAAGACATAAGTTGTCGAAATGCAGAAATTAAATTATCAGCACCTTCGGTATTTTGTTATTTAGGGAGCAAACATTTGATATTTAGGGGGGGGGGGGCAAGGAGGAAACATCTGTTCCTGGATATTTTTTTTTCACGCTATTTTTGAGCCTGACAATTTTTTTCANTGGAAACATCTGTTCCTGGATATTTTTTTTTCACGCTATTTTTGAGCCTGACAATTTTTTTCACTCGAAGTAATCCTGTAATTTTTTTTTCGGTCCAAGCCATGAATTTTGTTTCATATATCTTTTTCAGCTCTCCCCCTGTCCTGATATATTTTTTTTTCGCAGAATTTCTGATCCTGGATTTTTTTTTAGAATGTCTTCCTTCTTCCTTCTTTGTAAATTGAAAGCTAAAATCAGCTACGAACAGAATTTTGCGCAACTGAGCTTTTAAACATCTTTAGATTTCTGGATTTCCAATGTTTTCATTTTTTGGCAATTAAGAGGCATGGGTTGTCTAAATGCAGTAAGTAAATTTGCAGTAGCTTCGGCACTTTGTTATTCAAAACAAAAACAAGACCAGTCACTAAGCTTCAAATGATTTGCATCCTGATAAAAATAACTCAACAACACAATTTTATTATTAACGAGACAGTACCCAGATTACACCAAATTTTGACGTTTTCGCCTCTCCACAATTACAACAAACTTTTTAAATTTATATATAATTTATTCTTTGGACGATGCCATTGGTTTCTGTGTAGTTGTTAAAATTCTAAATAAAATCGATACAAATGCAAGTTAAATTTGCACACACACATTTGGATTAGAGTGAGGGAAAAGTAAATTTTGCAGTCGTCGCGCAAACTTGTTTTCATTACGACAACAAGTTCCTTTGAACTTGCCCTTTATTCTCTTAGTTTAAAACCTTTTTAGGAAGACAAATACATAATATGTATATCCTTTCCATTTCAGAAGATGCAAATAAATACTATTATCACAAAATTGCCTATTCTTGAATGAATATAACGAGTTCCAAACTAAATTAACAGCAATTTCGGTATTTTCAATTGTTATTTATTACCACTGGAACGATGCCACTGCTGGTTGACTGTTAGTCTGATGGTATTCACCAACCTAGTAGCCAGTACTTCGGTGCTGGCCCGAAACCAATTCTAGTTGGAAACTAAATAAAATAAATTTTGTTCAAAACTATTGTGTATCTCCCTCTCGCATAGTTCTGTCCTTTCCTTAATTTAGCTTCACTATTAATATCCTTTTGGTAATTTGTTCTCTATCAGCTTTATACATATTCCGGTTCATAGATTTTCAAATGTTTTGATTTGATCTGCACTGATGAGACATAAGTTGTCGAAATGCGCATATGCAAAAACTAAATTAACAGCAACTTCGGTATTTTGTTATTCCAACCCTCTTTTGCTCAGATTGTTTCATTTTCTTAAAAACAATATGCAATATTTGAATGAGTATCCAATATATTGTTTTTACCCTGTTTACAAATTTTGTGGATAAAGTAACTAATTTCTAATTGTAGTATTTTTAAGTGTGATGGAATATCCAATTGTATTGGGGAAAAGTTTTATTTTGTATTGCAACACTTCTATCACGGATGAAAATCAAGTTACATGGAAGAAAGACGATGATGTCATCGTGCACTATGGAGCATCACTGGATAATCAGAAATACAAAGAAGAACAGAATGCTGATGGAGTATCTCTAATAATCTGCCACGTTAAAGTCTCTGATGTCAACGGGTCGTACACTTGTATTACAAAGACCTCGTGGTCGCAGATATCACTGTTGCCAACGAAGGAAACATTTTTAGGTATTTGTTTAGTAATATTAAACTCTAACCGTTATACGAATCTAATTGTTACAGTAGATAATTGCACACTAAAAAAATAAGTCAAAATTCACCATTTACTAAAAGGCGAATTTTCTGAAATTAGGAACACAACTTGTCTCGTAACGGTTGGATGAGGGTATGAAGTACATTCACAAGAGACACAAATTAATATGCATATTACTGTCTAAATTCATACAAAAGTCAAAATTTTTACTGGAAAAACAGTAAACTACAGGGAAACGAGTTTTGAGATGTTGATGTTTTTAGATTTGAACAGTGTATCTTGCAGAATCGGTAAACCGATGACAGGTGAGGATATGTCGATTGAAAGGATATGGAATAAATGCACAGGAGACAAAGTCTCTACAAATACATGGTAAAATCAAGCAAAGGAACAACGCTTTTTTTGTTGTTCTTCATCTTGAAGTCACCACGAGGCCTTCAACAATGAGCTATGTTTTCATCTTACCTTACCAAAGCAAGGGTGAGCTTTGCATCACTTTGCATCTGTATTCCGTTCGGATGCTATAAAGTTTATATATATAAAACCTCAAGTATAATAGAAGGCAAACTTGCACAATATACTGTTTTTTGTGTTTTCTTCAAAAATTGTGTTCGTTAGGGCCATACTCTCCAAAATCGAATATAGATTCAATCAGACAACAAAGAAAATTAAAAGATTTTTTTCCTATGAAATTAAAACTAACTTGGTTGGAATAGCCATTTAACAGTCCTTTTAAAGGTTCCTCATTCAAGATAGCTGTCAACAGAAAATATAGTCTACGATATACTCTTTTTTTCCTATTTTCTCACAACTATATCGAAATAATATTTGCTTGGGGCCGTATTGAACTGACTGTGAGGTTTGAGGAAAGCTCATTCTTGAAGGCTTCATGGTGACTTCAAGATAAAGAACAACAATAAAAGCGTTGTTGCTTTGCTTGTTTTAACCATGTATTTGTAGAGACTTTGTCTCATGTGCATTTACTCTATATCCATTCATTCACCATTTAATGATTTATACAACTTTTACGGACGTTTCCAAGATTGTTGCCTGAAATAATGGTTTTCGACGGATCTGCATCCAACTTAAGATTACCACCTTTTGTTTCATTGACAAATAACGCAGGTCCTCACTTAATTTAAGATTGTAGAAAGTGAGGACCACAGTTTAACGTTAGATCCTATCTGAAAAGCATTTAAATGTTTTCTTTGAAACTAAACTAGTAGGAACAAACTTTTTTGACATTCGGTTTTAGATTTTCCATTTCAAAATGATTCCCTAAGAACAACACCATATTCCTTATTAAAATGATTGCAATCCGAAAACATATTTTTTTACAGGACTCTTTTGGTATAATTTATTTAAGGCTAACTATTAAGGGGGTTCGCTCCTCATGTTTTGGGATTTCTGTCAGATTTTCGGAATCCTCGGGTTTTATCCATTTAAAAGCATTATAATTTTTTGCCCATTGACCCCCTTATTTTTTATCATATTTTTTTTTCATACATCGTTATGAGCATTTTGTAAAAATTTCATTAAATTCTATTTATTCTGTCACATTCACTCATGGTCAAACCTTGCTAATGTTAATCCTATGAAAAATCAGAGGAGTTCAGTTTCCCGCCAAATTTTCAATCACTCATATCTCAAAAACCAGATCATCAACCTATCAATTTTTTTCACTTAATTACTTCTGTTTTAATTTTCTAACAAAACATCACATTTATTTGAAATCCTATTTATTTTCAAATGGAGTAGCAAACCCCCTTAAACTACTTGGGCTTGAAAGATCCAAACAAGGTCAAAATGTTAGACGACGGTCCCCATTTCATTCGTGTACAGGATAAGACTCCATCTAAATCAAGATTACCGACGAATTTTTTCTTTGAAGCTCTATTTGGTAACCAATTCAAAACTTATTAATAATAAAGAACTGTGCAAAAAAGAACTCATCATGATGACAAAGGTCCTTGGATGGTCATTTTACACTGAATGGCAGGTCCGAACCTCAGCCGGTAGGGCGAACAGTTGCATGTGTTTTTCAAATAGTTCATTGGTTTTAAGATTGAACTGGATGGTAAAAAATAAGAATATTTTACAAAAACTTAAAGCTAATTAGGGCCAAACTTGGTCGCAATGTCTTAAGATGGTTTTCTTTCGAAATGATTAGGGATAACTCAACACCATTCAAGTTTTTGCTTATAACTAATTATAACTAAAGCATTGCTGTTTCTGTCGAAAAAACATTCCGTTTCTGTCGAAAAACATTCAAGTAATTCTGCTTAACTATTGATATGATAGAATCAAATAACATAGTCACATAGTTGTCTCATTCAGAGATGTACACGGCACGTCTCCATCATATCGAGGAATGACCTTTCTTCTTTGTCGTTATATTGCACAATAAGTCTATATAGTATAATTTTTAGGTGGATACTTTCAGCATTGGTTTCTGTTATCACACATTTTCTGCGTTAAATTTTCGGTTTTATCATTTCATGTTAA
The DNA here is from genome assembly GCA_002080025.1 of Modiolus philippinarum. Classification (NCBI taxonomy): domain Eukaryota; kingdom Metazoa; phylum Mollusca; class Bivalvia; order Mytilida; family Modiolidae; genus Modiolus; species Modiolus philippinarum. Next base: position 19,117 of record MJUU01061181.1, read on the forward strand.
GCAGAAATATGCTAGGTTTGCATACATCAAATATAAGTTGTCGAAATGCGCATATGCAGAAACTAAATTAACAGTAACTTCGGTATTTTATTATTTACTACCACTGTGCCGATGCCTCTGCTGGTGGAGTGTTAGTCCCCGAGGGTATTCACCAAGCTAGAAGCAACTAGTTTGGTGCTGGCCCGAAAACCGATTAAACTTTTATACTTGCAATATCAAACTTTACAAAATTTCGTTCAAAACTATGGAGTATCTCCCTCTCGCGAGCCGATTTTGGCTTCCCTATTTAGATCCTATTGGTAATTTGTTCTCTCTTGGCTTTTACACACATTTCGGTATATGGATTTCGAAATTATTTGATTTTATCTGCACTGAAGACATAAGTTGTCGAAATGTACATATGCAGAAAATGAATTAACAGAAACTTCTGTATTTTATTATATAAAAACGATTAAAATATTTTTGCAACTACATCAAATATATGTTAAATGACTGACGTCTTCTAAAGTTCCGAATTAGTTTTGAAGACATCCGTTTAAAAAGAAGGAATCAAAAAAGAGCAACACTGTCTTTGAAATTCTACAGGTAAAATGTCTACAAAGAGTATATTTTTGTGTACGTTGCTGTATATACTAGTACTTAAACTGCAATTCATCGGTTTGGCAAACTCCTTATAACTGTTGTTCTTCGTCATTCTGAAAACACAGTAGCAATAATCCAAAGCGTTCACAGATACATTATTATTTGTTTTAGTGATTTACATTTTGGGTATCCTGAGGTATACATTTTTGGTATCTTTTTGGCATTTATTTCTGTAATTTCGAAATGTAATTCTGACCATCTGTTGATAGTGCCCACATCTCACTATTTCATAATACCAAGTTTTCTTACATTCGACTTGATGAGTGCCTTGTGTTTATGTATATGTTGTAATCGCCCACTAGCTTGAGACACTAGTGCTTTTGTCGGGCAAAAGATGACAGTGATTGTAAAGCACTTTGCCAGTTTGATTAATGTTTGTTAACAATCCCGCACCCATGACCAGTGAAGACATGGATGTAGCATTGCTCGACAATTAGAAAAGAATTCCGCTCGAACCGGTGCTAGGGGCAATCTTGAACTTACTATGATGTATGAGTAAAGCTCATTGGTGAAGGCCTCATTGTGACTTCAAGATGAAGAACAACAATAGGGGCGTTGTTCCTTTGCTTGTTTTACCATGCATTTATAGAGACTTTGTCTCATGTGCATTTACTCCATATCCTTTCATTCACCATACTTTTAATAAACTTTTAATAAACTTTTTAAAAACAATTATGTGCCGTGTTTCTAACAAAAACAGCTCATACAAAGAACATTTTAACTTAAAAATGTTGCAATCTGATAGTATTTAGTCGTTTATAACATAAAATTCAACAACTTCACTTAGTTTATTATGTCACCCCAGAAATAGTCGGGGTGACATGTTGTTATTCTAAGTTTCTTCTGATTATTATTATTATTATTATTATTATTTTTCTTCCCCACAGTTTTGTCCGAGCGATTATTTTGAAATGGCTAGATGAAATGTTTTGAAACTTTGCATGAAGTTGGACCACCATCCAAAGGTTTTTGTTCGACATATGAAATTTTCAAAATAGCCGCCAAAATACGTCAAAATTTCAACATTTCAACGAAAATTGATTATTAGGTAGATTTTGCGGCTGCGAATATGATGGAATCGTCGAATCTGTTGTCTAGGGTGACATCTGCTATTGCTTGTAATTGTAAATCTAGTTGTGGATTGTGATCAACAAAATTTACGCTCGCTTTTACTAAAAATGTGTTGGTCGTTGGCTGAATGTTTTTCATATTTACTTAGAAACAACGGCAGTAGAATACCGAAGGAACAAGGGAAGCGATGACTACAAAAATCGAAGTCCAAAGACATGGCAAAAACGGTAACAGATAAAAACAAAGACAAAACAAGGACGTGAGACAGCTACAATGCACGGAAATAAAAAGATAACATTAAGAACTAAGGCACTCATAGTGTGAACTCCCATGAAAACCGGGAGTGACATCAGGTGCTCCGGAAGGGTAAGTATGTCCTGCTCCGCTAGCGGAACCCGTCACACTATCAGTGAGTTAATCCGGGGTTGAGTCAGATTGATGTAAATCTTGTCAGTGTAATTAAAAGTGATTTTTGTTAATAACATATGGTATAGTATGATCAACTGACATTTTAATACGAATTTTCGTATTGTATACACGATATTTTGAGTCTTTATTAGAATAACATGTTTTATAGTAAATGAAATAGAAATTATCCTTGTGTAAGTGTGAATTGAAGATTTGTTTACTATTAAAGATTCATATTACCCCCAGGGAAGTCGGATTCATTCAGCTAAGCAAATTTGTATTTCCATTTTATTCAAGGGAAGTCAAAGTTTAATGTACATCAAAAATAGATGTTGTTTTGTCATTTAACGATTTTGCCTTTATCAAGTAAAAACATGTTTTTTTTTCTCTTCCATAGTCCCACTTACTGATGAAAACGTCCATATTACATGGAACTTGTCAAGAGTCAGCTTTGAAAAAGTATTTCCAATCCCGAAATGTTATCTGAACGTTAATGTAAGTTTAACACTGGTGGAAATGTTAAAGTAAAAAGAGATGGTACCACAATCGAAAGACATATCAACAAAACAGTATAATACAAAAAAGCTAGAGGACACCATTGAATAATAAAGCAAAAGCCCACAATCCAAAAAAGTTTGCATCTCAAGACAATTCTAAAGAGTTCAGAACACAGAGGCCGTTCTCGCTTGGATAAGAAAGGCTAACATATATAAGTTTGCATAAAAACTGTTCTCGGTCATTCAAGAAAATTGCATACATTTCTTCTTTGACTTGGAAAGCAACGTCGACCGAAGTATTTACGTATCATACTTTAAACGATTTATTGTATTAGAAATATGGTACATAAAATGAAACGAAAAACCACCAAAATGAGTGAAGAGATATTCAGTTTTTTTTATATTTCAAAGGGTTCGCGTAACTTGGTGAAGCAAAATGGAACTTTTCATCCACATGGTTTGTTTTACGATGGGACAATAGAATTTATGTTTCCCTCTGAATCTACAGTATGCAATGATATCATCACTCTTATGTGTCTTGTTGGGACCACAATGTTTACTGTTGGCAATATGACAATGAAGCGTGGTTGTAAAAATGAGAGTAAGTAACTCTGTATGTTATCTGGATTTTGACAGCTGTATATGATAAAAAAACAACACTCACTCGCTTCAAACTTAATAATTTGACGAGCAGAATGATATTTTTGTAAAATATAAACTTTCAAAAATTAGATAACTTTTGTATGGTCTTGTATTTCTTATTTTAATTCAGAATTTTCATACGGTTTTTCGCGGGAAATGCCTACATTAATATCATTTATTGTTCTTTCCTAAGATAGGAAATGCTATTGCATTTATTTTATTACAACTTAGCATATTCGTCAAACAGCGTTAAATGTGTATTTCCTGAAAATAGTATGTTTTTATTGCAGCACCTCTCCATTATTTACAATTTTCTCCTCGTTTCTTGAACTTCTATAATGCAATAATTGTAAAAAATGGTGGCTTTTCTGACGTTCTCACTGACGTAGTTTCAGTGGTTATTCTTATCCTTCGTTTGTCATCACTCGGCGTTGGTCCGTCTGTCAATTAACCAACACTTCAAAGATCTTCTACTATTCTACTACTGAGCCAATACCAATCAAACTTGGCTTGAATAATCACCAGTGTATGTGCTTTTAAGATTGCGATTTTCATGTTTGTAGACAAAACAAGATCTCCGCTGTTACTAAAAATAGAACACGGGGTAGATTGCTCCTTTTTGCTAGAAACTCAAAAATCGATATATATATCAAAAATCTGACGAAGTAAAAATGATCAACATAATGAGATCTGCCCACCCTGCAATTTTGGAGAATATCCGATAACCGTTTTGGACTAATTATCCATTTTTCGGAAAATTTTCGTTTTTTTCGTTACCTTTCATCTTATATATTGAAAATTATAGAAGATAGAGGTGAGGTTTTTATTAAACAAATGATTAGTATGTCCTGCAATTTTAAAGATAATCTGATTACCAATGCATATCATTTTTTTTCATTTGAATTTTCACGATGTTTATATGTTTCTACTTTTATTCAAAAACTATTTAATGATAAGTTTGAATTGCAAAAGTGTTCAGCTCATTAAGGACTACAACTTCTACATATGTCTAACAGGTTTGCATCTTATCCATGATGATCGCCAGGGAGAAACATAGTTAAAAAAGGTCCCTATGGGAAATCCATTCAAAGATCTTCTCCTCTGAAACTGCCAAACTAATTTGAACCCAATTTGGTTGCAATATTCCTTGGTTTGTCCCCTTCAAAGTTTGTGATTTTTATGTTTGTACCTCATCGAATATGGTCGCTATCACGGGACTGAGTTTAACATATGGATCCCATGGAAAATGCATCCAAAGATCATCTCCTCTGAAACTATCGATCCAATTGTCACAATAGTCCTGGGGTGGTCAAAGTGTGTGATTTTTTTTTGTTCGTACCCATCCATGATGGTCACAAACAGAGGTCAAAGTTTGACATAGTTACCCTATTGGAAATGCATTCAAGGATCTCTTCTAAAACTACCCAGTCTATTGGAATCAAATTTGATCACAATAGTCCTTGAGGGCCCTTCAGAGTTTGTGATTTTTATATTCGGTCCTCATCCAAGATGGCTGCCAGCAGGATCATAGTTTAACAAAGTGACCCTATCGGAAAAGCATTTAAAGATCTCCTGTAGAACAACTTGAACGATGTTAACCAATTTTAATCACAATATTTCTTGGGTGGTCCCCTTTATTTACCAACTCATCAAAGATGTCCGCTTATATTTGGATATTTTCTAAAAAAAACTGCAACATGTGGTGAAGATCTTTGGTAAAATAGAATTAATAATCACAGGTAGGAACGTTGTCCTGCGAAAAATGTTTTGTGGTGGTGATTTGTCCTGTTGTGTGGTGGTTGTCCTGATATTGTGGTGGTGATCGTCACGAAAATGTAAACAAGACGGAATCTTTGCAAATTTTCATACATTATCAGCTTGCTGAGAAGATTAAAATGCTTGTACGTTTTGTAATCGATTAAGCCATCTTTTTGTCTTTTCTTGATGATTTTTATTGGGAAATAAACATAAAATCCTGTTTTTTTCTAAAATGGAAAAAAGTGCAAATTCACACTTTTCTTCATGATATTAACATCCAAAAATGGGTTAATCAGGAACAATTCACACCTTACTGTATCGTGGAAACAAAATTGTGAACGCTACAAGCATAATTACAGAAAAATTTGTCATTTTAAAAAAAGCATGTCCTGATTTTGTGGTGGTTTGTCCTGATGATGTGGTGGTTAGTCCTTGTTGTGTGGTGGTTTCGGTTCACAAATTTCTGGTATAGTAACGACAAAAAGAGGAACAAAAAGCGTTTATTCAACTTAATAATATTATGAAATATTGACGTATGGTTCCGATTAACTTTTTCCATTAAGATCAAATATGACATCAAGGACGAAAATTCTGCAAAAGACTACACTAAAATCACAATATGCTCGCCCATTGGTATATGCAGTAAATATTGCATTATATGATAAGTCATAATACTGATGCTTTTTGTTCATCTTGCACTTGCAATATTTGAAAGGCACTGAATATAGAACAAGAACAAAACAAGTAAATCAAAGAACATGGTCCGCGCCGACAATGCAACAACGACATTTTCCGAATGATATATTTTACGAAAGGATATGGAGTAAATGAACATGAGACCATTACACATATGTTAACTCCAACTGCAATAATTTTAATGAGCTGTATGGCCATTTCGGAAATTAATTCCTCATCAGCAGCACTAAAACCCGAACAAAGGAAATCCATAATTTCAAAACATGTTAAAATGCATAAAACCAAACGAAATCCGAATAATCAGTAATTTCAAATATAGCTAAGGACAAAACTACGATGATGCATGATTTCTAATGAGAACCAATAGGTAATAATTTGCAGTGTTAAATCTGAAATTGGAAGAAAGGTCCGAACATGTGGGCAATGGGAGAACAGACCTCTCGTTTCACCCCCTCATTTTTTACGTGCTTCACCAACATTCGAAAAAAGATTATTCCGATGGTGTTTGAGAAGCAAGAGGCTCTCAAGAGCCTTTATCGCTCACCTGGTCCTTGATTAACATCGGCATTTTGTGTTAAAGAGCCAATATACATGTGCATAATTAAACTATAGTTCCAATATGCCGAATTAGTTCAAGGGGAGAAGACTGCTGTTAGTGTTCCGCATGGCGTCCAATGTTAAACTATGTTTTCTGCTGGCAGCCATCTTGGATAAAAGAGAAAACCTGAAAACATTTGTTTTTCTTTTCTGGGGTCCACATAAAGACTATTTTGACCAAGTTTGGTTCCAATTGGCCCAGTAGTTTCAGAAGAGAAGATCTTTGAATGTTTTTTTCCCATAGGGTCCAATGTCAAACTATGTTCCCAGCTGGCGTCCATCTTGGATATAGCGCGAACCCGAAAAACACTGTTTTTGTAAGGGAGCACCCAAGGACTAATGTCACCAAGTTTGGTTCCAATTGGCTTAGTAGTTTCAGTGAGGAAGATCTTTGAATGTGTTTTCCCATAGGGTCCAATGTTAAAACTATTTTTACCGCTTGCGGCCATCTTGGATATCCCGTGGACCCAAAACACTAATTTTTTGTAAGGGACCACCAGAGGACTATTGTGGCCACGTTTGGTGCCATTTAGCTATATAGTTTCACAGAAGAAGATTTTTGAATGTGTTTTCCCATAGGATCCAATGTTAAAAATCTGTGTCCCGCTGGTTGGCATCTTGGATATCGCGTGGACCTGGAAAATACCTTTTTTGTAAGGGACCATCAAAGAACTATTGTGGCCAAGTTTAGTTCCAATTGGCCCAGTTGTTTCAGATAAGATCTTTGAATGTGTTTTCCCATTGGGTCAAATGTCAAAACTATGTTTCCCGCTGGCAGCCATCTTGGATATCGCGCAGACCTGAAAACACCTTTTTTGTAAGGGTCTACCAAAGGACTTTTGTGGCCAAGTTTGGTGCCAATTGGCTCTTTAGTTTCAGAGAAGATCTTTGAATGTGTTTTCCCATAGGGCCCAATGTTAAAACTATTTTCCCGCTGGCGGCCATCTTGGATATTGTGCGGACCTGACAAAACATCTTTTTTGTAAGGGACCATCCAAGGACTATTGTGGCCAAGTTTGGTGCCAATTGGCTCATTATTTTCAGAGAAGAAGATCTTTGAATGTGTTTTCCAATAGGGTCCAATGTTAAAACTATGTGCCATCTTGGATATTGCACAGACCTGAAAAACACCTTTTTTGTAGGGGACCACCTAAGGACTATTGAGGCCAAGTTTGGTTGCAGTTGGCCCGGTAATTTCAGAGGAGAAGATCTTACGCTTGACGGACGGACGGACGACGGACGCAAAGTGATTGCAAAAACTCACATTGGCATTAGCCAGGTGAGCTAAAAATGAGATCGAGTCTACTTTTTTTTTACATTTTTGTCTATTTTGATAAATTCTGTGGAAATTTAAAAAAAAAATTCCAGAAAAAGAGGGTCCAACTCCTGGCGTGCCAATATGATTCTTCCCAATTAATCAATAATTGAACGATATTGTGATATTTGGTGAATGACTAGTAAGGTACTAAAAATAAAACTTATCCTAACAACTGAGAGTAAAAATATACTAATGAAATGAGAACCAATAGGCAATAATTTGTATTGCTATTTTATTTGTTTGTTAGTTTTTTGTGTTTTTTTTTCTCAAAGTAATTACACGAGTACTGGCGGATCGAAAGGTAACGGTTCCTAATTGTAATCAGAAAAGAGGGGTTCCGACATAGTGTATGAAACCTTATTTGTCAATTTTGTCTAAATATTGCACGAAATTTAAAAATCTTCCAGAAAAAGGGTCACAGTGTTCCACCAATAACTCGTGTCGTAAAAAATATACTTAATTATTTTTTAATAGAAACAAAGTAAGGTAAATTTTTTTTCTACACCCAGAAATTCCTCAGGAAGCAGCAATCATGAATCGCATTGTCGATCTGCAGTGAGCAGTTTCAGTATTTACCATGTTTGCTATTCATAAAAATACTTCAACAGATTTGCTGCAGAATGATATGTACAATTCTAATGCAACATTTATATAACGAAGGTTTTGATTGGTCAAAACTGACCGTCAATTCCACCATCTACACACCTGGGACAAAGTAGGTTTCCTGTTCTGTTTGGTTCCTAATATGGTTACAAAATAGAACATGAAATCGTTTTGTTGCATTAGAATTGCAATAACAGTACATTATTTGAATACCCGAGGGCGTCAATCTTGATTTGGCGGTCAAAATATACGTTTACAGGCGACGCGTTACTGCATTTTGACCATCCAATCTACGATTGACGCCCTCGGGTATTCTAATAATGTACTGTTATTGCTTAATTATATATTATATAACGCTATACGTTAAAAAGTTTGCTCCTGGCAAAGATTCCCAACAACGAATGCCTGTAAGTTTAGCGCACTTGAGATCGTTACAATGGTCATACTACTAATGAGTATATAATTTTTTGAGTGAAAGGGGCGTAGTTGGAGTACGCGCCATTCCCATCGCAAAAAAGGAAGATAATTGTGTAACTTCTGTATTAATATACCCGTATACCAGTTCTTTTAACATGTCTTTACTATTTCAACTTAATAATGAAATAGTTATATGATTTTTAATTAGAAAAATTGTCAACAGAAATGTTCATTTCCCTCCGCTCGACGGTTTTCAGGCCAGTTTTGTGGTTTACGTCCTCATCATTAATCCGGGATCCATCCCTGTAATACACAACGGGAAAAAGACAGTAAAATTTTTATTGAAACGGGATAGAGAAAGGGGAGATATTGGTACCCATAAACCGGTTTAACCCTACCGCTACCTCTTGTAAGTGCCAGTACTAAGTCCGGCTATCCCGAGTTCCTATCATTAATTATGTTTGTCTTTTGTCATTTTATTGTTTTTCGTGTGCAGTTCCCTGGTAGATTGTGGCTTTCGGTCATTGCAAGTGTTTCCTGTTATCTTTTATTCATTAATTGTAATGCAAGTTGTATTTTTTGAAAAGCATTTTTTTTTAGTTTTTTTTTTTCATTTACACCAAAATGAAAACACATCGCGTTACAGATTGTCTTTACGAATTCTTCATTGAATCGTTTGCCCAGTACCTCTTCGCAAGAACGACCAAACCAAATGTTTCACCTTACTTTCTTACAATGCGTAAACGAATTGCTAAGAACATGCAACAGAAAGGGTCAACCTATGGAACTATGCCGATCTTGTTACTTCTCACCCGTGCGATTGGAAACCTTTTTTCAATATTTTGTTATTATATCACATTTTCGCCCTCCTAGGCCCTTTTTGTAAAAGCGGACGGAATAACAATATTCAAAACCAAACTGCTCCTTTCTGTTGTACTGAGGCAATGAACATTGTTGTAAAATTTCATACCGATTCGTCATTTGCAACTTCGGTATTTTTTGTATTTGGAAATAAATGCCTATATGGAAACCGACAATAACCAAGCCAGGACCAAACATTTACTACATTTTTTTTTCGAAACAATAATTTTTATTTTACATTTGTCTTTTTATAATATAGAGGTAAATTCTTAACCAAACATTGGCTATTGATACAATCAACTGCCAATAAAATACAATATTCATAGTAATGTTCACACGTTTCTCTTCATAAAATGGAATAATAAAATTCTTGTCAAAATTACATTGATTGCTTCGAAATCGGCGACAACTATCACATTGTATGCTTTTGGAAAGCCTGAAACAATTTTAAGTCGGTTTATATGATAAGCATATATACTTTTATTGGTGCACAAAATCAGGACAAATCTGCACAAAATCAGGACACATTTTTCTATAACCACCACAACATCAGGACAAGATCAAAAATTTTATTTGAGGTGTATTTGATACGTTTAAACATGAAAAAATATTCACAGTATGAAGAACATTGTATCCTTTACAAATTTATTACAATGATTTGCTTGTAATTATACATTTGAGCGATATGTAAACAAACAACACCACCACACAACAGGACTCACCACCACACAACAGGACAAAAAAACCACCACAAAACAATTCTTCGCAGGACAACGTTCCTACCTGTGATAATGTGACAATGAATATAGCTAGTCACCAACAAGTGTAAACAAAGATATTAATCAAAACATAAAAACTAGAACTGTCAATTGTCAAAATATACAAAACTACAAATTATTCAAATATGATAAAACAACTCAACGGTTTATTTAATACAACATGCATTTGAATGAGTATTTGAAATTTATCAATAAACGTATTATTTTACAAGAAATGCATTTATTGTAGTTCTTTTAAGTGTGGCGAAATATCCAATTGTATTGGGGAAAAGTTTTATTTTGTATTGCAACACTTCTGTCACGGATGAAAATCAAATTACATGGAGGAAAGGCGATGATGTCATCATACAGCATGGGGCATCAACGGATAATCAGAAGTACAAAGAAGAAGATGATGCTGACGGAGTATCTCTAATAATCTCCAATACACAAGTCTCTGATGTCAACGGGTCGTACACTTGTACTACAAAATCCTCCTCGTCTAAGATATCACTGGAGCCAACGAGTGAAAACTTTTTAGGTATTTGTTTGATACCATTCTATGAATCCAATTTTTACAACATGTTTTAAAAAAAGTTATGCAAAAATGCTATCAATATATTGTTAAGTTTATTCGTAGTCGGTGTTTCATTTTCTTAGATTGGGAAATTCATCGGAGGAAACCAAAATATAACTCGTAAACTAACGTTTACATAATGGATGCATATATCAAAAGCTTCTAAACATGAAATATGGAGTAAATGCTCTTTAGACTTATTTTTAAGGGGTAAACTCACACCAAGATGATTCAAATGAACTACATCAAAATAACGGGAAGTTGTGCATTGTCTGTAGTCGAAGATCACAGAGATAGGTAGGACATGAAGGAAAACGGAAAAAATGTATTGAGAAAACATCAAAAAGCTTTATCATCTTCAGTAAGCTTTCAATTGTCATATTTATCATTTTACATTTAAATTCATATTTGATATTTGCTTATCAACTATAAGGGAATATACAGCTGGACAACGTTGTTGTTCGTTTTTGCAACATTGTTTATCGACAGCTCATTGGAATTTCGATGGGTATAAGTTGTTTATCTCTCAATGCATATCTTTTTCATTTTTGTTGCGAACGGGATTTCTTGACAACATGAAACCATGAAAAACAATGAAAAATACATTTCAGTTTTCAATGATGAAAGCAGGTATCATGACAATTCTTACGATTGACAATTCCCAGTATTAAGATTATATCGAAGTCAATGATCCACAAGAACCGAAACAAAATAAAGCAGTGACTCTAAATAGTGCCCTTTCTGGATTTTTTATAATCATTATTGACTATGGTAAAATAATGAAAACTAAATTTTTTTGAGAAAAAATTTCGATTTTGGTTTCACAATTACTAATTTCCCTCTTCTTGAAGGCGAAGTTCCACAATATCCGTCCTACGGGATGTTTATATCTTAACTTGCACGATTCACAGGCGTTTTTTCTACTCTAAACTATGAAAAGACTTCAATGAACGTTATACTGTTATTACTTCCAAACTTTAACAACAAGGTTACGGATTTCAAAATTAACATCTATAGAATAGATGAACATTTTATGCCCAATCATGTCGTGACCTACTCGCATATAATAATAAAAATTAAAAAAAAATTTAAATCCAGAAATAGTTAAACGTGACCTAATTTCGTTACATATTAGAGGATGTCGACATGGTGTAATTAATGATTGCAATCCGTTATAAATAAGGTTTGAATTAAAAAGTTCTTTAATAGATATCAGTCCCTTGTGGAAAATTTTGAAGTTTCGGTCCGAACTCTGATTCAAGATTCTTTTTTTTATCTAGTACTAGGATGTACATTTCCTTTTACTGTCTACGACCTTTCAATAGAAATTGCTGTTGTGTTGCTACCGGAGACTACGGCAATGGAAGAGGAGGTTTGGCGCGCCATAAAACCAGTTTAGCCCAACTTTCTTTTGAAATGCATGTAACCAATTCGATCATGGCGGTAAAAAATTTGCCGATGGTTTTGCACCTACTTTGTCTTTTTCCCTTAATAGGCTCTTGACAATTCTGTTCGGTAATTTTGTTATAACTACCATTTCCGATGACCTGAAGATTTTACATTTGTACTGGCCTCTCCCTGATACTGTCAATTTCTACTGAAATATTTATGCTGGACAAGAGGTCTCCTAGGGTATTCAAATAAGTAGACTTGAAAAATTTCCCTTGCGTGTTATAGAAATTTATAATATTTACATGTATCAAAATCAATACTGAAACTTCATTCCGTGTGTGGCACTCGGTGGATGTCCTTGTTCTGAATTTGGCCTCTTATTTCGATATATTTGGCAACGAGTACTTCTTTTTGACAACTTATAGGTTATGGCTTTCCACATTATTTGCTTCTAATGCTGCTGATGAGAGGCTACCCCTTGAAACTCGTATACAGCATTATAATATATAACGTAAAACTTTAGTATTTTTGTATATATAAAAATTCTCTATCAACTCCTTCAACTTTAATTTTGATTTTTCTTTCATTTTGCAAAAGGGTTTGATCAACTGTTTGGCTCCCTGCTGACAGCTTAATGGCTTATTTATTACTCCTTGACCCATAATTACGTTATGCCGCTTTCTTTTTGTGTTCAAGACAGTAGTTTTGGGTACGAATGTTCAGAGTATTGGGCTTTAAGTGTTTATTCATAATTTATTGCAAGGGAGTGTTTGATTAACCAAAACCAAAAACAAGCTTGTTCCTGCTAGTGCTGGTACAAATTTAGTCTATCAGTAGTTCCTGTTGTAGTTAATGTTTTTTATTTATTTATTTATTTATTTTAAATTTAATTTTTTGTGGACATCTTTATGAATTGGGGCCTGTTATTGATGTTTTAAGTAATTCTTGTTGTTTTCTGTTATGTTTTCACTTTAATTATATTGTCTAGCTAAAATCAAGCCGATTTAATGTTCGTTGGTCGTTGCAAACAAATATACAAAATGAAACCATCATCAGAAAGTATGATGGTCACCATAGTAAGAGCAAAAAGAACTAATGCCAAATTCATTCAACAATCCTTTCACTCATTAAAATACATATAAATTCAAATCAGATCCTCGGCTAATCTCCATAAAGAATATAAACTCACCCGTTTCTTACTCAGCATCACAGCAAGCGGGGAACATAGTATATTATTGAGCGCTTTTGGAAAATCAGCTCGTGTACCTACAAAAACAATATGAAATCAAACTAAATGGCAATATTGCCCTTTAATGGTTGCCTTCAAAAATGATCTCCAGGATGGTTCATACCTCATTTAAAAAGACTGCCGAAAGGGAGTATATTTAAACATTTCCTTCGGAATTCTACTGCTGATGTTTTAGTCTATGAAATTACATTCAAATTTCTTCTCGTCTGACAAGACATAGCCAATTTATGGAATATGAATCTTACGTAGTCACAATGGTTGTAAGATGTGTTACGATTAAAAATGATGCCAGGTGTATTCGCACCTCTTCACTTTCCATTTGTAGAAAACATTGATAATTGGAAAGGCATACATGAACATGATCAATACAAATCACAATATCACAGTTTTGACTTCAAAATGGTGTCTGACATGTTTTCAACTTATCCGAGATATCTGCAATGATTTATGTTGTACTCTATTAAAAAAAAAAATCAAAGATCTTTGAAAATTACACCAACTGAACTTTTAAAAAATTCTAGTAATTAGAATTACTAACTTCTTATTTTTAGGAGTTCAAATTTCGACTTCCAGGATAAGAACAACAAAACTGAATTTTGTAAAGTTTTGTGAGAAGTATATAGTTGCTTTACAGTTTTGCAATGATTGCTTTTAATATTTTTTTGTCAAATGTGTGTCTTTTTTTCCCTTTTCATCAGTTCCTCTGACTTACAAAAATACCTTTCTTGTATGGAACTTTACCATGGAGGAATTATTTACAAGGATCTTCTTTACAGAAGTATTTCCAATGCCCAAATGTTTTCTCGAACCAAATGTAAGTTTTATGGATAAGTAACATAAACTAGTAATCACATATTACATATATGCTAAATACATATTACTAGGGTCCCTATAGATTTAGCATTTTTAACTCAATATATATACAAATGTAAATGACAAAGGCCCTTTATTGGTTGCCTTCTTAAATGATGTCCAGCATGGTTCATACTTCATTTAAAAAGTCTGCCGAAAGGGAGCATATTCAAACATTTGAGTCTATGGAAAGACATACAATTTTTCCACTATGACATCATCGGAATACATACAGAGAAACAAGATAATTCATTAACAGACTCATTTAAAACATTCGGTCTATTAATTGTGCATAAATTATGGTCAATTTTGTATAGGTGCGAGTAATTTATAGTAAGGTAATTGCTTTCATGGCATCTTTTTCAAACAGACAGTAGGGATTCCCATGGGAACTAACAGCGCGAGACCTTAGCTGATCTTTTTCTTTACTTGTAACAAAATACCGAGGTTACCGTGAATTTAGGTTCTGTATATGCGCATTTCGACAACTTATGTTTCATCAGTGCAGATTAAATCAAAACATTTGGAAATCCGTGAACCGAAATATGTGTAAAAGCTGATAGAGAACAAGTTACAAATAGGGTCTAAATAGGAAAGCCAAAATCAGCTAAGGACAGAGCTATGCAAGAGGGAGATACTGCTTAGATTTAAACAAAATTTTCTTAAATTTAGATATTGCAAATTTTCAAATAAATCGGTTTTCGGGCCAGCACCGAAGTACTGGCTACTGGGTTGGTGAATACCCTCGGGGACTTACAGTCCACCAGCAGTGGCATCGGCCCAGTGGTTACAAATATGAGGCCAAGTTTTTACAAGGGCCAACATAGAAACTAGAGGCTCAGAGGCTGAGCCTGTATCGCTCACCTGACAAAATGCTTCTATGCCACGCATGACCAAAAAAGATATATTTTACAAATGAGGTCTAATATTAATCTATGTTCTCCATTGGCACAAGTGTTTTTTGTCTGATCCTATTGAAATGAGTAATCTTTGCAAAGGACCTTCAATACCCCATTCCAACACAGTTTAGTTAAATTTGTTAAAATTGTTTCAGAGAAGATAATGAAATGTATGGTTTCTCATACCGCACTACGATATTCAACTATGTTATGCTCTGAAGGCCATATTTTTTGTCAAATTTTTCCAACAGGATCCAATGTTAAACCTAAGTTCTCTGCTGGCGGCCATGATCAGAAAGAAACGAGCAATCTTTAAAAAGGACCTTTAATACATCATTTCTATAAAGTTTGGTTGAATTTGCTTCAGTGTTTTCAGAGCAGAAGATGAAAATGTGATTTTTCCCATAGGGTCCAATGTTAAACCTAAGTTCCGTGCTGGCGGCCATATTTTTTGTTGGATTAGAAGAAAATGAGCAATCTTTGTATAGGACCTTCCATACATTATTCCTGTGAAGTTTGATTGAATTTGCTTTAGCCATTTAAGAACAGAAGATGAAAGTGTTATTTTCCCATAGGGTCCAAGTTAAATCATGTTCTGTGCTAGCGGCCATGCTTTTTGTCGGATCAGAACGAAATGAGCAATCATTGTTAAGGACCTTTAGTACATCATTCCTGTAAAGTTTGGTTGAATTTGCTTCAGTGGTTTCAGAGCAGAAGATGAAAATATGATTTTCTCATAGGGTCCAATGTTAAACTTAAGTTCCGCGCTGGTGGCCATATGTTTTGTCGGATCAGAACAAAATGAGCAATCTTTGTAAAGGACCTTTAGTTCATCATTCCTGTAAAGTTTGGTTGAATTTGCTTCAGTAGTTTCAGAGCAGAAGATGAAAATGTGATTTTCCCAGAGGGTCCAGTGTTAAACCATGTTTCGTGCTGGCGGCCATATTTTTTGTCGGATGGGATCAAAATGACCAATCATTGTAAAGGACCTTTAGTACATCATTCCTGTAAAGTTTGGTTGAATTTGCCTCAGTGCACGTGGTTTCAGAGGAGAAGATGATAATGTAATTTTCCCATAGGGTCCAATGTTAAACTTAAGTTCCGTGCTGGTGGCCATATTTTTTGTCAGATCGGATAGAAATGAGCAAACTTTGTAAAGGACCTTTAGTACATCAATCCTGTAAAGTTTTGTTGAATTTTGTTCAATAGTTTCCGAGCAGAAGATGAAAATGTGATTTTCCCATAGGGTCTAATATTAAACCATGTTTCGTGCTGGCGGCCATGTTTTTCGTCGAATCAGATCAAAATGAGCAATCGTTGTTAATGATCTTTAGTACATCATTCCTGAAAAGTTGGGTTGAATTTGCGCCAGTGTTTTCAGAGGAGTTGATGAAAATGTTAAAAGTTAACAGACAGACAGACGACGGACGACGGACGCCGGACGCCAAGTGATGGCAATAGCTCACACTGACCCTTTGGGTCAGGTGAGCTAACAACAAAAACATTTAGCACAGTCCATTAATTTCAGCTTCCGCTACATAGACGATGTACTCTCTCTTAATAGTCCACAATTCAAGGAATATTTAAACCAAATATTTCCCAGTGAGCTTGAAATTAAAGAGATTACTGATACATCTACTTGAGTTTTGTACTTGGATCTTTTCATATACATTGACGAAGATCGACCTTTGAAATCTAAGCTATATAACAAACGTGATGATTTTAACTTCCCAAATGTGAACTTTCCCTTTCCTAGCAATAATATACCTACCTCTCTAGCCAAAGGAGTGTACATTCTACAGATCGAGCATGTAGTTTATACAGTATTTTTTATATGGCCAAAACACTGCCCCCAAAAGCTGCTAAGTCAGGGATTTCTTCAGCCTTTGTTTATTTCATCCCTGCAGAAATTCTATGGCCGTCACAGTTACACCAATGACAGATATGACGTATCTGTGTTCCAAATGAAAGCGGACATTTTCAGCTAGATTTCACGTCTTCACGGTTTTGACTCATCCCTGGATTGACTGACTGATAGTGTGAGGGGTGCCGATAGCACAGCAGGCCATATTACCCCGGAGCACCTGATGTCACTCTCTGATTTGATGAGAGTTCACAGGGGTATGTTCTTGTTTTCTGTGTTGTCTTTTATATCATATAGATAATTTTTAGTTTTGTATTCGTTAGTGATATTTGTGGTACCGATTTTCCTTGTAAATGGTTGAAAACTAGAGATTTACAAACGCTTTTCAAACTTTTACCTTAGTGCTGTTTAAAGGTTACAGAAGTAAACGTACCAAAGATTTTAAATGGTTTGTGCATTAGTTCTTAATGTCGACTTTTGCGTGCCTTGTGGCTGTCTCACGTCCTTGTTTTGTCTTTGTTTTTCTCTGTTGCCCTTTTTAACATGTCTTTGAACTTCGTTTTTTGTGAACATCACTTCCCATGTCCCTTCGGTATTTTACTAAAGTTTTTTTTTCTTTTTAGTATTCTTCAATATATCAACGAAATATACCTACAAAATATTGATATATAAAAATAACGAGTAAATGCACAACAGTGCAAGAGAATGAATAAGTGACGTAAAATATTACAAAGAAAATGAGTTTAAAAGTGTTATATTATTTTGTGCAGCCTGTCAAGTTTATTGATGCTCATTTGAATTCTTATATTTCACAGGATTCGCTTCATATACTACACAAAAATGTGACTTTTTATCGACATGGTTTATTGTTTAATGGAACCATAAACTTTATATTTGGATTCAGCTCTCCACTTTGTTACGACAACATCAGAGTGATGTGTCATGTTGGCATGAAACAGTTCGTTGTTGGCAATATAACAGGACATCTTGACTGTAGGAATAAGAGTAAGTACATGTAGACATCACTAAGATATCATCCTCACCTTTGAAACCACTGGTTAAAACAAAATTTTTCGGTTTACATGTCATTGAGATATACATGACGTAAAATCAATTCCAAAAAACAACATGAAATTGTTTTTCTTAAATTGATTATAAGCTTTAGATTTTGTCTTTCCCATATACAGGAGATCATTCATAGTCTGCGATTTTAATTTTATTTTAATCTGGCTTCCCTGTATTGCATTTGGTACATATATATTATTTAATAAATAAATATTTGTGTTTCTCCATTTTACAGTACAATTTTGAAGATGTTATTAAGAATAACACCATTTAAGACACCAACAACGCGACCTAACAGGTGTATATAGTGAATACTCCTACAAATGAATATACTTGTCTGCAAATGAACATACTTGAATGTGCTATTATTAATGTTAATTAGTTATTTGCAAGGGATAAAGTTAATGAATGGTCAAGAGAAACATTTCAGTTATGGCTTAAAATCTTTAATGAAAATATTCTTATAAACAAGTTAAAGATTATGATATAAATGATCAAAGAACCAACGCCCACAAACAAATAGCAAGTTCGTTTTGTTGGACATCCATCTAGTATTTCTTTCAAATAATGGCAACGATGTCTTTGGCTTTATCGACGGGTACTTTGACGGAGTTATTAGAATACTTCTTTCAAGATCACTTTCAATTAATGGATACACATGGACACGATTATATCAACAAGATGGCTACACATATAGGCAACCAGGACAACGTTGATCACTTGAAACAATCTCCGTTTTAATAACTTTTCAACTCTGCTCTTTAAAATTTTCACATATTAAAGGTGTCTGTAGATCTTAAAATCAATATAAAAATTAAACTAGCTCAATTTAAGAAATGATCGTACAAGCTTAGGAACTTTAAATTTACAATGATTTTTGTCATAAAATGAAGTAAAAAAAATCTATTAAAAATTTAGAGGAAAAAGATAATTTTGAAATTATTAAGGTTTTGATAAAAATGAAATATATAATGCTGCAAAACAGCTGGTATCAAAATACACTGTACAGTTCGTAAAAAGATAAGTCGTGCTAGAGATATATGCTCTCTATATATTTTAGTTAAGGTTTACTTGCTCTTCAGAAAATTTCTCATGTCAATATATTAAAATACTTTCTAATTGGCATTTTTTTTTTGTAATTTCGAATGTTATTCTGCCCACCATATTAAAGTGCCCACATCCCACTATTTTATAATGCTTAGTTTTCTTACAATCGACTTGATGAGTGCCCTGTAATTGTCTATATGTTGTAATTGTTCACATGCTTTGTAAAGTAGTGCTTTTATCGGGCAACGGATGACAGTGATTGTAAGAGCACTTTGCAAATTCAATGTATGTTTGTTGACAATCTCGGTTCCATAGGCTAAACAAATATTGATGTAGCGTTGTTCGACAACAAGCAATGATTTCTGCTTACATGCAATAGAAAGGAATTGTTAACTGCGTTTAGAGTTAAAAGCATAAGTACGGCAATCTAAATATAAAGATAAAATTGTCGCTTAAAACAGCTAAGAAAGATAATAGAAGGTCCCGAGTGCGGAGGACGTTGGCAATTATATCCTTTAAAGGATATTTATCAATTAATTAGTCTTTACAAAATTGTTCTATATTATAAGTTTTTATTCAGCGTCTGTCTTGATCATTTGTTTTTTTTTTCTTCACAGCCCTTTTTAAGGCAATAATTGTCGACGTTTATGGGACCTTTTATCTGCTTCTGAAGTGTTTTAATGACATTTCTGTCTGAATGTTTAAATTACTGTACATATGTTTTACCGTTTGACGTAGTTCACCAACCTTTTTTATTGCATATGATCTGACCTTTTTTGGATTGGGAATTTTTGGTGAAGTATAATATTCGCGTGGTTGTGGTTTCATTGTGAAGTTACTCAGTTTGAAAATCAATGGTGAACTATAATCTCCGATGCATGGTTTTCTAATATTTTAACTCTTACTGTCCTAGTAGCAGAAAAAGTATACGTTCCGAAATGCAAAACATGCATGCAGATTTATAAATTATATCAAATGTCTGATTATTCTTCTTGGAAGATGGCATTTTGACTTTTACATTCGATCAAAAAATATGCCATATGTACTTAACAAATACTTGCCTGTCTCCATTAAAGTTTAAAAAAACAGCAAACATTTTGCCTGGCATGTCTAAATTTTTGTCTGTCCAAGTCAAATTTTGCCTGTCAGGACAGTCGACAAGCAAATTAAAAAAAATACTGTTGAGTACAACTATTTGAGGTAAGAAAAAAGAAACATAACAATTTTTCCAACCTTCAAACCAGAGTTAAACACTTTAATGTGTGTTTTTGTCTCGCCTGCGCTAGAAAATGGTGAAAGTGTGACACGGGGAAAGCATTTCTTTTGGTGCCAGCTTCAACAACTGGGAAAAATGGATAGTTATGATCTCTAAGTCAGTTGTAGATCGATGATATTTTACATGCAGATGCAACAAAATGGATAATTCTCATAGTTGTACTTTAATAGTTAATTACTCCAACTCTTCATTCATGCATGAACGATCAAGATCATTTTGTCAAGCAGTTATTGCATTGCCCTTGTCAATTCACATTTGAAATGCAGTTACATTTTTATGAATAAAACAGGAATTACACACCCAGATGATTGCTTTTTGGCAGCCTGAACAAGTAGTTAGCCATATTTTGTCGGACATGCAGTTGTTTTGTTACGTTTGTTGATGGGCCTGGCCCCTCAATCATGTATGAGCTTTACATTTCAAGTTTTTGCTTTTGCAGGTAGTTAGTAAAGCGATCGTACCAGTAGTTTTAGCCACTTGATATTTGGTATGTAGGTGCATATATAGTTTGATTTCACATCCAGAATGTGGAACCGGGCGTTTCAGTGATACATGACCGTTTACGTCATTTTTGCAAGCAAGTAGTACAGCTTGATCCGGTGGTAACAGCCACTTGTTATTTGTGTGTGGTCCAACTTTGCCCATAGTTGATTTTTTAAATGACACTGTCACACAAAATTGTCAATGATCCATATCTTGATAATACAAAAGTACTTACCTTTTCATTTTTCATAGTAACATATTTCTACTTGATTTTTGGGGTCTTTCTACTATATTCATGTGTACCTTCGACTTTGTTATATTTGTTCCTTTATTGTTTTGTGTTTTGTTTCATGCAGGACATTATTAATTATTAAACATAAAAAAAGAAATGAAACGAGATGAAGATTTGATAAAGGCACAAGAATATGGCATGGCATTGGTTGCAAAAATTTAATATTTTTCATTTGAATGAAATATTATTTATTCAAATGGTATATTTTTTCATTTAAATACAATATTTTTTTATTCAATTGGTATATTTTTTTCATTTAAATGCAATATTTTCTTATTCAATTGGTATATTTTTTCATTCAAATGCAATATTTTTTATTCAAATGATATAATTGTTATTCAAATGCAATATTTTTAATTCAACTGTTATATTTCTTCATTTGTATGCAATATTATTTATTCAAATGGTATATTTTTTCATTTAAATGCATTTTTTTTTTCAATTGGTATATTGTTTCATTTAAATGCAATATCTTTTTATTCAATTGGTATATTTTTTCATTATAAATGCAATATTTTTTTTATTCAATTGGTATATTTTTCATTTAAATGCAATATTTTTTTTATTCAATTGGTATAATTTTTCATTCAACTGCAATTTTTTTTCATTTAAATGTAATAATTGTATTATGGGAAATTGTTTCACGTCCCGGCTGGACCTTTTTAGGAGCTTTGCAAAGTTGGGCCTTATAGGGCAGGTAGGTGCATGTAATGCCTTTCTTTTGAGCTATAGCGTATGATCCCTAGACCCGTACTTAAAATTCGGGTGCTGTTCCATAGAGGGTACCCTACATCGAAAAATACCGATTTAGACCAACTTGGCTGATGTGGGCTGGAACTTTCTAGGGGCTTCGCAAAGTCGGCCATTATCTTGCAGTTAGGTACATGTAATAGCTTTCATTTTAGTCATAGCGTATGTCCCCTAGACCCGTACGAAAATTTTAGACTAGGATCGTATAGTGAAAACTGCAATTTGGACCAACTTTGGTAATGTCGGCTGGACCTTTGTAGAGAATAGGGATCATATTACTGAAATAAAAGCTATTACATGTACCTACCTGCCCTATAAAGCCCAACTTTGCAAAGCCCCTAAAAAGGCCCAGCCGTGACGTGAAACAATTTCCAATAATGCAGTTATTACATTTAAATGAAAAAATATTGCAGTTGAATGAAAAATTATACCAATTGAATAAAAAAATATTGCATTTAAATGAAAAAATATACCTATTGAATAAAAAGATATTGCATTGAAATGAAAAAATATACAAATTGAATAAAAAAAATATTACATTTAAATGAAAAAATATACCAATTGAATAAAAAAATATTGCATTTAAATGAAAAAATATACCAATTGAATAAAAAAATATTTGCATTTAAATGAAAAAAATATACCATTTGAATAAATAATATTGCATTCAAATGAAGAAATATAAAAGTTGAATTAAAATTATTGCATTTGAATGAAAAAATAATACCAATTGAATAAAAATTATTGCATTTGAATGAAAAAATAATACCAACTGAATAAAAGATATTGCATTTAAATGAAAAAAATACCAATTGAATAAAAAAATATTGCATTTAAATAAAAAAATATACCATCTGAATAAATAATATTGCATTCAAATGAAAAAATGTACCATTTGAATAAATAATATTGCATTCAAATGAAAAATATTAAATTTTTGCAAGCAAAACCATGCCATACAAAAACTTCTTTGCTTTGTGTATGCATAAACGCAAAAGTTAATAATTTGTTCATCTCAAGACATTTGAATTTCAAAATGAATTGAAAAATGACCCATGAATCAAAACTTACAGATCATAATCAGAACTTACACTGCAAAATTATATAATAAAGCCAATGATTTGCAAATCTAATAAGAAAACAATGTTAAAACAGCACTTCAATTAGATTCCAAGCCATGCAAAAAGTCGGGAAAGAGATGCAAGAAACCTATGGTTATCAGCCATGAGTTCTATAGATATATAATCCGTTTTAAAATCAGAAAGACAGTCTTTATTATCAACTTCTCATTGAGCAAGCTTGGCTCCAACACGCATTACAAGAGCAGTGAAAGAAAGGCTTGTCGAACGCATTTATCCATTACACCACAACGACTTTGTGTTTTTAAGAAATATTGATTTTTTTCAATACTGATTCTTGTTAAGAATACTGATACTGAAATCAAATGTGAAAATAGATTAATAAAAATAACAATATACGGAAGTTACTGTTAATATATTTTCGGCAATGGCCATTTCGACAACTCATGTCTCTTCAATACAGATGAGTAAGTGAGAACCGGACCGTCAATCAAAAACGAATAATCCAAGGTAAATGGCAACATAGGAAACAACAAAGAAACAGAGACACAACATGAGCAAGACACATAAAAGGAAAATGAAGACACACTCCCACACAAAGATGAACAACACGGACCAAATAAAAAAACATGGATGAGATCAGTAGCACCGGTAGAGTAGCATCTCTTGCTGCTTATAAAACACCCGCCGTGTTTAACATGTCAACTCCGGTAGTAAAGTCAAATCCGGTAGAGGAAACAACAATAAAGCTTCAAAGGAAAAGATCTGTTTTCATCTGGGAAAAGGAAATGGAAACAAATCGAAAGATGTATCAAAGCTAATAGAAAAGAAATAATCTAGTCAGGTCAGGCTTTGCCTGACGGCAACGGAACTCATCTGATTACTGGTCCAGAAAAACTAGCTGTGTAAGGGTGTTTCCGGATAGTTTTATTGTTTAAGGTTACAAACCACCAATTCATTCCTTTAACATTTTCAACTGAATTTCCCCATATTCAAATCTGTCTGGACAATTTATCTTAAGTTTAACCTGTATGAAACCATATATTTTCTGAAAGGTGCATATCTCGTCAACATCATATCAAAATTTCAGCATACCTTCAAAGCCTTCCAAGAGAGTTCCGAAGGTTGGAAAAACCCTATCTATAAATATACACGATTGCGACCAAAACATTACGCATTCATAGTATACCGGAAAACCCCTATGATAAGTATTCAAAGGATCATTCTAGTCAACTAACCTTGATCTCAAAATAAGCCTGATACATCAATGTTCAAACAGGTGTATCATTTATGTCATTCCGACATTTATTTTTAAAGGTGCAAGAATTCAAAATTATAGTTAGATTCTAAAAGAACTATATTCATGTTCAAACAGGTGTATCATTTATGTCATTCCGACATTTATTTTTAAAGGTGCAAGAATTCAAAGTTATAGTTAGATTCTAAAAGAACTATATTCTTATATGTTCTAAGCTCTGATTTGGCTGAATTGGTGGTTTGACACCTTAACATGATATTAAAACATCCCCCAGTGTAATTGCTGCACTTTATCATGTTTTTTAGTTAATTTCCAAATTGTATACAGAAAATAACATCCTTTTCTGAATTTTTCCCTTATTTATATCACTATTCAAAAAGTCACAGATTTAGTGTTTTCAGTGCTTTGATTAAGCACAATCACTCATGGCTGTTAAACTTGGACACAAAGTCAAAAATACTTCTTTTGTGTATTGAATCTCATCCCATGATTAATACTAAGCCCTTAGAGTATTTTTCTTTCAAAATGAAGCTGCAAATGTTCAAAGATGCCTTTAAAATTATGAAATTATGCTACAAAATGTAACCCCCCCCCCANACCCCCCCCCCCCCCCGAATTTGAGAAGGTGCTTCTGCAGTAAATTTTTGCACTTGAAATTGTATTTACTTTTGTTGTGGTCATACAAATAGCATTCTAAATGCAGAAATTGATGCAAAAAAGCACAAGAAGACAGGGAAAAACCAGTTTTGTTTATTTTTTGAGCTCTGAAGAATATTAGGTTTGTGACTTAGCCCAAAAATCCCGATATGAATAGGTACAATGATAGTATTTAAACTTCTGAAAATCCACGCGGGTGTATTTATTTTCCTTCGGGTGATTAAATATAAAATATTTAAAGAAAATACCATAATAAAATGAATGCAAATTTACGAAAAGTGTAGAAGAGTCAAAAATGTTTTCCCAAAATCAGATGATAAAATTTTGACTTGGCTCTTGTTTTGACACTGTGGACCCTAAATGACAATTTTACACTGTTTAGTAGAGGAACAGCATGATATTTTTTATTTGTGAGGTTCATATTCACATCAAACTGCATATATAAGCACCACTCCTGCTTAAAAAAAATATTGTATACAAATCAGACAGATTTTTATATGAGGCACCTCATTTGTAAAAATTGAACATATTTTCATAACAGTGACAAATTTCTTTGTAAAATTAGCCTACATTTGATGTTTTTAAACAATTTCACACAGTTAGCACTTGTAATTTTGCACAAAATCATGAAAATGGCCTAAAAGTGGCTTTCTAGTGTCAAAATACCAAAATATTACATAACAGTTGTTTTTGGCCAAAATTGTGGCACCAGCTGGCTTAAACTTCAATCTTAACCTCAAATTCCCCATACATATATGTTTTGCATTAGTTTAAGCTATTAACAACTTTTTAAGACATGTTTCAAAATTTTCGCAAATTTTGTCTGAAGGTTACAAACCACCAATTCATTCTTTTAACATTTTCAACTGAATTTCCCCATATTCAAATCTGTCTGGACAATTTATCTTAAGTTTAACCTGTATGAAACCATATATTTTCTGAAAGGTGCATATCTCGTCAACATCATATCAAAATTTCAGCATACCTTTAAAGCCTTCCAAGAGAGTTCTGAAGGTTGGAAAAACCCTATCTATAAATATACACGATTGCGACCAAAACATTACGCACTCATAGTATACCGGAAAACCCCTATGATAAGTATTCAAAGGATCATTCTAGTCAACTAACCTTGATCTCAAAATAAGCCTGATACATCAATGTTCAAACAGGTGTATCATTTATGTCATTCCGACATTTATTTTTAAAGGTGCAAGAATTCAAAGTTATAGTTTGATTCTAAAAGAACTATATTCTTATATGTTCTAAGCGATGATTGACTGAATTGATGGTTTGACACCTTTATCCATTACACCACAACGACTTTGTGTTTTTAAGAAATATTGATTTTTTTTTCAATACTGAATCTTGTTAAGAATACTGATACTGAAATCAAATGTGAAAATAGATTAATAAAAATAACAATATACGGAAGTTACTGTAAATATATTTTCGGCAATGGCCATTTCGACAACTCATGTCTCTTCAATAGAGATGAGTAAGTGAGAACCGAACCGTCAATCAAAAACGAATAATCCAAGGTAAATGGCAACATAGGAAACAACAAAGAAACAGAGACACAACATGAGCAAGGCACATAAAAGGAAAATGAAGACACACTCCCACACAAAGATGAACAACACGGACCAAATAAAAAAACATGGGTGAGATCAGTAGCACCGGTAGAGTAAGCATCTCTTGCTCCTTATAAGACACCCGCCGTGTTTAACATGTCAACTCCGGTAGTAAAGTCAAATCCGGTAGAGGAAACAACAATAAAGCTTCAAAGGAAAAGATCTGTTTTCATCTGGGAAAAGGAAATGGAAACAAATCGAAAGATGTATCAAAGCTAATAGAAAAGAAATAATCTAGTCAGGTCAGGCTTGGCCTGACGGCAACGGAACTCATCTGATTACTGGTCCAGAAAAACTAGCTGTGTAAGGGTGTTTCCGGATAGTTTTATTGTTACATTTGTACTGTATCCAATACATTAAACGTTTCATAAATGACCTAAAGTAGATAGACACTAATATTCATATCCATTAGATTTTGTTATAAATCGGCAAAAAAGAGACTTATCCTACCAACTTAAATTTTTTAATACAAAGTTTTTTTTTTTGTGTCGCCTGCTGTAAGCAGAGTCGACACATAGAGATTACTATACGTCGTCTTACGTTGTCGTCGTCGTCGTCCTGCGTCGTCTGTCGGTTTTTGAATCCGCAACTTCTTCAAAACTACTTGTCCGATTCCAACCAAACTTTAAGGATATGTTGTTCACTTGGTACAGTTGTGCTCCTGATACTCGGAATTTTGATTTTACAAATTTTAGAAGTTCAATGAGCCAAAATTGCTCATTTGTGAGTCTGTCGGTTTTGAATCCGCAACTCCTTCAAAACTGCTTGTCCATTTCCAACCAAAATTTAAGGTTATGTTGTTCACCTGATGTAGATGTGCATTTGATACTTAGAATTTTGACTTAACAGATTTAAAAGGCTCTCGGAGCCAAAATTGCTCATTTATGAGGCTGTCAGTTTTTGAATCCCAAACTCCTTCAAAACTGCTAGTCCAATTCAAGCAAACTTTCAGGATATTTTTTTATCTGGTGAAGATGTGCACCTGATACTTGGAATTTTTATTTTCAATATTTAAGAGGTCCATGGAGCCAAAGTTGCTCATTTGTTATTCTCGTTAGTTAATTCTCAACTCCATCATAGCTATAAGTCAGATCCCAACCAAACTTGCAGGATTTTTGAGGTTCACTGAGCCAAAATAGCTCATCTGGTAATTTAGTTTGTTAATGTGGTATTCTTTCAAAACTATAACTCATATTCCAACCAATCTTTCAGAATTTGTTGATCACTTGATTTAATTGTGCACCTGATACTTCCAATTTTGATTTTACAGATTTTAGAGGTTCACTTGGCCAAAAATGGCTCTTTTGTAGTGCAGGCGACACAAGTGTTCCATGGAACACCCATCAGTTTTCTAGAATTAAGATCAAAGCCATTTTTTAAACTAAATTTACAAACGGAAAGCACAGAAAAAATATAGGAAGGCAAATTTATCAAGCTCAAGATAAATAAGCCTTTTATCCATGAGAATTTATTTTCTTGTCCTGAATAGATGATTTGTGAGTAGTTCTCCGGGTTAAAACGAAAGATGTATATATGACGTGTGTCATCATGCTTTTAACGGAGGTTTAAAGTTTCTGGATTTAACATTATTTACATGAAATGGGAGCTACTTTGCGGCAAAGATGACGAAATACGACGTCACTAAGGAAAAGCCGCAAGGTTACTATTTCGGTCCGTCATAGCACTAGCGCCACAGTGTCAATCTACCGTAAACAAGGTAGCAAAATGTACCATTACTACAAAACATCATAAAAACAGGTACTATAAAGTAAATAATGAATGGATGTGGATATGGAGTAAATGCATATGAGACCAAGTCTCTATAAATACATGGTTAAAACAATCAATGGAAGAACGATCTTATTGTTGTTTTTCATCTTGAAGTCGCCATGAGAAAATTTACAACAGCTACGTCAAGAAGTCAAGAAGTATAACCCTAAATAAACGAAAGTATGGACCGCACAGAATTGATGTATTGGATGAAGTTACCCGGAAGATTGAACGTACCACCATGTCGCCCGTTGTCGTACCATCCAAATTCTCAAGCAAGTTTAATTAACTAACGTGGCAGTGTCACAATAAGGGGAACAGAGGTAATAAGGCAGTAAAGATTTACAGTAGTGGTTTGATTTGAAACAACAATTCCTTTAGGGTCTACAGTAGCAATTCGTTGGAAAATAAACTAAAGTGAAGTAACAAACTGTGTATACTATATGACATTAAATATAACAGGTACAAAATTAATATTTCTCTAATTTCTAGTAAAAGTAACAAATTCCTGACAGATGTCTTAAAAAAATTATCTTCTCTGGAGAGAGAACTCACGTGAAATTTTCCACCATTTTTCCCGGAGCATTACGGCATTGGAGAAATATCTTCTACAACTTATTATGAAAATTCTCACATCTTGTTAATTGCATTTTCAAATATTTAAAAACTTGGCAAGCACCATTTTCAAACATTTGCAAAAATTATTTATTTCGATGTGAGAAATTTCAAAATCAACTAATTTTCATTGTACAAACTAAATTTCTCGTTGAAAAGGTTTTACCAACGTCAAGAATAAAAAAAAAACAATTTGTGTCTTGTTGTGATTAATATATTATCACATTTATAATTGATAGTCATCAATCTAATGAAACAATTATTATATTTAAGGTATCAAAATCCGAAACAACAATTATGGATGGATAATAGCTGGAATTATTTTGCCGATTCTGTCAATAATTACCATTATCGCAACTTTACTTGTTATTCGTTTCATACAGCAAAAGTTAGACAACACATCGAGGAAGGGTGGGTATAAATAAAAGACAATATAAATTCATGTCACCTACTATCCCTTTTATTACATTTATTTCATGTTTGTGTCAGATTAAAAACTTTTGAGAAATAAATATAAAAGCATCATATTTATTAATCAAAGCTCCGATGGAGCTGAATCTCGAAGCCCTGAAAATCTACACGTGGCAAAACTGCGTAGTCATCCAGAGAACTGCTGCATACGTCTGCATGTATCAAGTTATTCCGTAATACGTGAAAATAATCGGATTGTGTGATTTCGCATGTCGATTTCATTGCTATAAATATATGCAATACACTCATAGGTAAACAAATGTAATTTTCATCATTGACAAATTACTGCGCGACAGGTTCGTTGATCCGAGAAGCAATATAAAAAACGAGTTATTTGATAAACATGCATATTGTTGTCAATTTAATAAAACAACACCGTATTCAACTAAAGAAAATGAAGAAATAAAACTTAAAAACACAATGTATGCGATTTTAAAAGGAACTTGCGCACTATATTTTATCGGAAGCACGAAGATCATCTAGCTTTTAGAGCTGTTAATAGACTTGAAGCCTCACGTGATTTTTTTTCTTGTCATATTAACCTCTCTCCAGCCATTTCATGGCTTCGAGAAAAAAAATTCAAATTAAATAACCTGCATTAAGTTTGACGCTGATATGAAATCGACATTCCTTCTAAAAATGACATTACATTGGAAGTTGTTGCTGCTGTAACTAAGAACACATCTCGATATATAAGTGTTTTAGACGTATAACATTAGTAACATTGAGTCAGTCTAAGTCTAAGAAATAACATGTGAAAATCTCTATGAGAAAATCCTGGATTCCGATTGTCAGTTATAGTCATGAAGTGATAGAATATTAGTAAACTACGCTCTTTGGTGGATGAATATTTTATTCATTCTTTTCAAATCATTGTACCCCTACTCGTTGGAGAGCGGGGTATACCGCAAACACCTGGTCCGTCCGTCCGTGCGTTTGTATAATATTAATTTGTCACAACTTTGTCAGCTTCTAGTGGAGAGATTCGAATTGAAATTAAGTATGCAGCCTCTATATACATTTGTAACTTGTTTTAAGGAACGCCCTATTATGAGCTCTATTGGATGTGTACTTTCTGTTAAACGAAATGAGGATTTCTTAACGAAATGATATGAAATATGAATTTTCGTCATATTTTTCTCAGCTTCTACAGAAGGTATTAATCTCAATATTTGAAATCATCATGCTTGTCGTGAAGTTTTGATTTCAGACATCCAGAGTAATCAATGTAGAGGTATAGGTCCACGTATGATGTCAGTGGTCTCTTTAATTTCGAGTTCCTTTGGGTATATGAGATGAAGGTTATTCTAAAGTACATGATTGTTTAATGAAATAACATTATTTATACAACAGAAGCTGACATCAAAGGATTTGGCTCCCTTATTGCATTTTTTCTGAACTATCCTTTTATGAACCTGGCTTCACACGAAAAATGAAACAAATTGCTAAAAGTGGCGCACAATTAGTCCCCATATGTATCCCTATTATCTGCTTGTAATCCAAATTCTACAAATCTGATATCAATCAAGAATTGACTGTAGAATGCTTATTATCTATCGGATTTTCATGTTGAAATGTGTTATCAATGAAGAATCGACAATAGAATGTTTATTATTTATCGGATTTTCTGTAGTATGCCAACGGATTTCAGTTGCCATGTACTGTTCACGAGCTAAATAGGGCCCAAAGGGGGCGAATATTAAAATATTATTTTTATTTATCTGTAGTCTGCTTTTGATGTTGTTTTTCAATGGATTCCTAATTAAAAATTTACACAGCACTGCACCATTAGATTTTTTGATAACATGTTTGCTTTCAAGGCTATGAGGGGCAAATGTGGCCAAAAAAGCAAACATGAAGATTTAGTAATTTTTTTTATTTTCATTCGGATTTCAATGAAAATTTTTTTCTTTGGATTCCTTTCGTTTTAAGATTTGAGAGTATGTAAACGGATTGCTATTACTGTTACCGTTTCACAGCTATAAGAGGTCAAAGAGGACAAAATTGCATTTTTCAAAATATGTGAAATCGTTAGTTTTCATTTTTCATTTTTCAATCAGATTTTAAACCGGGTTTTCCCGTACGGCGGTTGGGCGGGCAGGCGGTCGGTCGGACGGCTGCCAAATCTTGTAAGCACAACTCTTCTGTGACTGTTCAACAGAATTTCATAAAACTGTGTATGTAGCAAGGGCATCATATGTAGATGTACATATTGTCGTGAATTTTTCATCGTACAATTTCTCCAGGAGTTATTCCCCTTTGAACTTAGAAATTAATAGGTGTTTGACCACATGCTTGTAAGCGCAACTCGTTTGTAACTTGTCTTTAACTGTGCGACAGAATTTCATGAAACTATGTATGTAGCAAAGACATCATATGTAGATGTGCATATTGTCACAGATTTTTTATGAAACAATTTTTCCAGGAGTTATGCCCCTTTGAACTGAAAAATTTATAGGTGTTTTGACCATAGGCTTGTAAGCGCAACTCCTCTGTAACCGTTCAACAGAATTTAATGAAACTTTGTATGTAGCAACGACATCATATGTAAATGTGCATATTGTCGAAGATTGTTCATCGTGCAATTTTTCCAGGAGTTATGCCCCTTGAACTTAGAAATTTATAGGTGTTTTTGATTATATGACTTTTGTTTGACTTTAAGTTAACCCTTTCACTGCCAAAATTTCAAAACAGATCAAAAAGACGTTACATTTGTGACGTTGCCAAATATTACATCCGTAAAGTCGCACGCCAAGTCGCAGTAAGGACGTGACGTCCATGTTTGTGTTATGACGCCGGATTTGTTATTGTCCTATATTTTGATATCCCTATCACTTCACATGTTTCAGATGTATAAATAGCTAAAAGTGAACACGACTGAAGAGTAAAGGATTTATCTTAATTTCTTAAATGTGCACAGAGCAAGATACAGTTTTCTGTCAGAACTGGTCAGAACTAAAAATTGCAAAATATTTTTGTACAAAATCTAAAAGCTAAATAATCAAAAGAGAGGAATAGAATGAATGACAATTTTTTGGGAATTACGGCATTCAACTACGGAACATTCATTCTGTTTCTTTCTTATGCTTTTTTAGTTGTTTTTTATGTAAAAAAAATGGATAACAGGAAACACCTACAATGGCTGAAAATTATCATTACATGCCACAATCTGCTATGATTTTGCATCGGAACATTCATTCTGTTTCTTTCTTATGCTTTTTTAGTTGTTTTTTATGTAAAAAAATGGATAACAGGAAACACCTACAATGGCTGAAAATTATCATTACATGCCACAATCTGCTATGATTTTGCATCTTAATTTTGGCAAATGTGCAGCATAAATTTTTATACTATCAAATTTAAAACCGTGATTGAAACGTCATAAGATGAAACAAAAAACTCCCACGGGGGGTACTCTAAATTTTTTCCTGTACCTAGGCTGGTACTATTTTTTGGGGTTTAAATTTCTGAATTTTGCTATTTTTTTGGGGGGGTTCAAGAAATTCGTAGATATTTTTTTGGGATAGAAAAAATCTTGGCTATTTTTTTTTTGGGGGGNGGGGGGGGGGGGGTATTAGTATTGATGAGATATTTTTTTGGGGTGTAGGCATATATGTTATATTTTTGGGGTGCAATTATTTTTGAAGTTTTGTTTGCATAGAAAATTAAAAGTTTTACATGGACCTTCCTTGGTATTATCCATTAAACAGATAACCAATCGTCTTCGGCAAGTCCGAACAGCTAGTTTCATAGCGTTAACAAATTCAATTTAACTAATAGCATTTCTACATGGAAAAAAAGTTCGAAACCACGCACCTATTTTGGTTCTTTGTGGGGAAATATATATATCTGTCTTCAAAAATAGTTCGATGGTAAGTAGCTTTTGACTGAGAAAAATTTTCTCTTAGGGCCAGAAAAAGTTGTTAAGGGAAATCGTTGATTTTATGGAAAAAAATAATTTATTGGATACATGAAATCAAAAACGTCATTATACTTGATCATACGTTTATCAGAATTGGAACAAATAATTGGAAAAGCTTATGTACACACCATCTACCATTATTTGAACGTTAAAAAATAAAATTTACAAAAAATGAACAATTATCAGGATTTTTCAAAAATATGTCCTCTTTATCGGAATTTGCTTTTTTAAAGAAGGATAATCGGGATAAAATCTCCTCACGTCCCCTAAGAATAAAAGATGCAGAATTATCTAATTGTATAATAATATTGCTAGGAATAAAGTCAAGGCCGTACCCGAACATCAAATGTTGAAACAATACTCCTGAAATTTTAAAAGTTACATGGTCCGATGTTTTTCAGATTTCTTGAAAACTATTATATTCCTACATTTTTGTGCCATTTAATCGTCAAAATCATTGATCAATCAGATGTATTAGAAGCAATCATTCAATTCTTATGGGGGAGGGGGTGGGAGGATGGATCATCTGATCCTGGATATTTTTTTCTCACTGTATGCAATCCTGACGATTTTTTTTACTATTAAAGCCAGAAATTTTGTTTCATATATGTCATCCTGGTTATTAATTTTTTCAGCTTCCGCCTGTCCTAATAATTTTTTACCAAATTTATGATCCTTGAAATTTTTTTCGAATTCCTTCTTAGTCCCCCCCCCTTCCCCCGAAATAAATTAATTGGTCGCTCCCTTAGCAGCACTAAGAGAAACAAATAACCTCCTTGCTATTAAAAATGAAAACAACACTATGATTATAAAGATAAAAACAATACCTTGATAATAAACATCTTGATAAGGACAAAAAAAAATAAAATATACTTTGACAACAAGATAAAACAACACAATGATAATAAAAGATAGAAACAACACTATCAGTCTGAAATCCGGTGGTATTTAAACAATAGAATATGAACTCTCCTTTAGAAAAGTTAAAAATGTCGATTTCAATGTGTAACTCGTTGTTAAGACCTGATAAATGTTACTTA
Organism: Modiolus philippinarum; assembly: GCA_002080025.1. Lineage (NCBI taxonomy): Eukaryota > Metazoa > Mollusca > Bivalvia > Mytilida > Modiolidae > Modiolus > Modiolus philippinarum. The sequence goes on from MJUU01061181.1 coordinate 53,574, forward strand.
TAACATGAAAATTTATACTCTGTTATGTTCATGTGATGTATCTTGATGTTGACAAATGACATTTTTTTAAAATTTTGATATTTCTTGCATATATTTAATGAAATATGATATTTCCCGGAATGTATCTGATTCCAAAGGGTTTTGGATCTAGGCATTTCTTTACAACGGAAATTTTTAGGAAATAATATACTTTGCAATTAAATATTTATCGATTCATTTTCAAATTTTGGACTGGGTACACGCAGTGGTGTCGACGAAATAAAGTATATAAAACGACCATTTTGAGGATTTCTACCTGGTAACCGTCTAGTTTACATAAACAAAATCGATTTTTACTCAGTAAGCACATGGGGTCTTTGAATGGGCTTTAACTGAAGGCACGCCCTTTTCCTTGATTGAACCAATGGAATCTTGTGTTGAAGATTACCCTTTGTGATCTTGGGTATAAAAGGGAAATGGCGTTGTTTCAAGACGATATGATTTGGCCTAGTAACATAGAATTTTGTTTTGGATCTCGGCGTTTCTTATGCAAGAATCGTCACTAAATTGACCTATAAGTAAAGTATGTTAAAATATCTATCTGCACTTATAATTTTGTCTGGGTACATGCATTTTAAAAGGGAAATGGCGTTGTTTCAAGACGATTTCAATGTGCAACTCGTTGTTAAGACCTGATAAAAGTTACTTAAAACATGAAAGTTTATACTCTGTTATGTTCATGTGATGTATCTTGATGTTGACAAATGACATTTTTTAAAAATTTTGATATTTCTTGACCATGAACTTGGATATGGTCTATTCCTTTTCAAAAGTTCTCTTTACAAAGCTCGCACTCGTTACATTAGGAGAATCCAAATATTGCAAACTACGCCATGAAACGTGACGTCATAAAAGACATGACGTTACCATGAATGTTGCGAAAACGTATTGATAAACAAACAATAGTTTCATTTTCAGAATGTGTCTGTCTTAGATGAAATACAATGATTTATATTGTTATCGTCCCAGATCGGCCCGCTGGCAGTTAATGGACACAAAAATCAGCCCAATCGGCCCACTGGCAGTTAAGGGTGACGCAAATCGGCCCAATCGGCCCGCTGGCAGTGAAAGGTCATGGAAATCGGCCTAATCGGCCCTTTCGCAGTATAAGAGTTAAGTATACCTTTTCAGTGATTTTTAAGAGTAATGGCATACACTGCACATAATGAGAGGAGGTATAAGTTAAACAGCTTTTCACACAAGTATCTATTTCTCCATTAAAATAGTAAAGGAAAACCCGGTTGATGTTGTATCGACATCAATTTCTTGTTTTTCTGTGGATTCCTGTTAAGGCTTAAGTAGCATGGTGACAGATTTAACATATTTTTCACAGATTCTGGTCTATAAGGTTCCAGACGGAGCCAAAATTGCATATGTTCAAATAGACTGAAATTTTATTTTTTTATCGAATTTCAATTGGATATTTTCCTGGATTTCTCTTGATGTAAGAATTAGTTGGTAGTCACAAGATTTTGCTTAGCTCTTACCGTTTCCAATCAATACGGGATCAAAAGGGGTTAATTTTTATTTTCACTGGTTTGTGCCTAGGTAATTTATTCGTCAAACTTCTTATTGTATGCATCAAATTACTATGTGAAGCTCTTTACTGTCTCTACATTCATTTTAAAGTGCACTTGTTTTATTTTAGAAATCGACATGCGGTGGTTGTATTATGCAGCGCTCGGCGTAGCCCTTTATTCATATCACATCTCGTATCACATTCTTTAATGAAATGATGAAAAACAAAATTGGTCTCTTTTGTGTCACGCCGTGTCAATTTCTGTATAAAAGGAAGCATGCAAATTTCATTTTGGACATCCTTTGCCTATGTTTAACGAACTAAACCTAGACACTTGCTATTAACCTAAATGAAACATTTAAATGTTCGTTTACCGTTCTAGCCAAAAAAATCTTTTGCCACTCCACTTTTTTCTTTTGTTCATGTTTAACATTTTAACAGATATTCAGCCAAGTTTTATGTTTCTTTCTTCTACAGAAGTATTATCAAGTGAAAAGTACAAACGGAAATGTTTTCCCTTCCATACCATGTAAGCACAGCTCTGTCCTTAGATTATTTTAGCTATCAGCTTTCACACATATTTTGGTTAATGGATTTACAATTTTTTTTTATTGGATCTCCATGAAAAATAAATAAATTTTCAAAATGACCAAATGCGGAAACTAAAATCAGAGAAACTTAGGTTTTTTGTGATTTATACCGCATTTTGTAGAAAAATAAAATTTTCAAATATTTTACACAAAGTCGTTCAATTGTGGTTGTGCACGTGGCTTGAAAACCGAAAATTCGTCATATGCGATAAACACCCATACAAATTGTCAACACCTCTTTAGTTATATGGTCCTGGAATAGCTAAATTTGAAAAGATGCTAGCTTTATAATTTATTTTTACTATTTTTTTTACAAACGACAAAAGTATATTCTTTACTCTTTTTATAATGGGCAATATACCATATTCGAGTTCTGGTATTCAGATTCCAAAGTTGTTGTTTTTCTGCCTTACGTATATACCGTATACGTCACAGACATGTCCGCCCCATGTGACCAAATCCTTGATGTTTTCTATACTGTGACGTATTGAAAAGTAGTCTGGTAAATGCTGATACCATAAGTATGATATGGTCTATTAACTTGAACAACTACATAATAATAAGAATCTTACAACGAGACTACACCAAAATTTGGCAACATATGGCTTGTTCCTAATAAATAGATAAGTATATTTATTATGTAAAATGAAAACAAAATTATTAAATTTTTGTTTATACATCGCCAGTCGCCATTTTGAAAAATCAATATCTCACCTCATGTAATACTGACTTCACAATCTTGAGGATATTGAAGGGTCATTTCAGATCCTTGCAACTTTGGTCAGGAGAGATTTTCATATGCAGAAAATAAGATAAGAATTCCAATTGATGAAAGTGAACGATAAATTCTTCATATCCTTTTTAAGATAGCTGATGATATATGAAAAATCATTTAATATTGTAATATTCTACATGATTCCGAAGAATCCAACCAATTTGTGAAAATTGCTTTGATATCACAATAACAACTTGATTTTTGTAAGGGATTTGTTTTAAACAAAAGTGTGAATCTTTATGTATAGGTTAAACAATGATTTGCCATGTTTTATGGACTATAAAACCCGAGGCGTAGCCGAGGGGTTTATAGTACATAAAATATGGCAAATCATTGTTTGATCAATTTAGTTTAAACAATATTTATTTCAATTTCAATAAACTTCACAAAATACATAATACACAAATGACAGACTACGGGGATTCGGAAACTAGAAAAACTAATATAAATCCGTCTCCCCAGACAAAATGACAAAATAAGAACATAGTGTAATGAAACAATGTATATATCTTTATTCTCATAAACCAATGATTACAAAGGTTACAGAGAGGAGAGAGAGATACATGTACATACATAATACTAAAGTAAAGATAAACATAACAATCAAATATAATAAGTCACAATAAATAATATAATATAATGTAAAGTATATTTCGGGTTTTCAAGGAGAACTTACTGCTTTATTTACAATGCTAATAAATGTAGCTAGTTTTCGAAGAGTTTCTGGTTTTTTACTATTGAAAAGAGAAGAAAATTTAATGATATTTGGCCTTTTCAAAAATATTTTAGGTATTTATCTTTTTCAGTCTTGTTCAAAATACAAAAATACCAAAGTTGCAAAAAATGAACAGTTAATTTAGTTATGCTGTAGACGTGTTTCAAGGAGTAACAAATAGGGGCATTGTAGAATATAATGAAATTCGTCACCCAATTCAAATAACTGACAAAGCTGACATAATCTATCAGATCTATTTATATTTGTCCAACGGCCAGTCTCTATGGGTAACTTATGGTTTGATAATCTAAATTAACATAATTGGTATATATTTCTATTATCTAAAACGTCTAAGTAATTTTCAAAATTGAAATCTGTCTTAAATATTCTATAACCTTATGCTTTTGGCGAGTTTTCCATGTAAGAGGACCATGTTTGCTTAAATTGGTCCATCAGTCTTAATTTTATGCTTTCAAGCAGCCATTTGTCATTTAAAAAGTTTTGTGTTTGCCATATATTTGAAAAGCCACATTCATCAAAAATCGATTTAATAAATTTCAGTCATTGAAAATTAGCCGTTTATTGAATTTTTAATACATCAATCTGTATATTAGAGCAGATAATTTTGATTGCTTCCCAGAGATAAGTTTTGTTCAAAAGGAAATCATTCGATATTTTATATTTAAATTTAATCGGAATCTGCCAAGCTCCCCATACAGCATGGAAGTTGGCGTAGAGGACTTCAAATTCAATAAAAGTTTACAGAATTTCATATGAACCTTTTCCAAAACATCAATATTTTCAAAACCCCACACTTCCGATCCATATAATAACATAGGTGTGATAATTTTATCGAATAAGTCCAGCTGGCAGCTAATTGATAAGTGATTTGTTCTCCCTTTTCTCAAAATATCATACATAGCCTGAGTGGCTTTTTCAACGAGGTTATTTTTGTTTCCCTTAAAAGACCCAGTTTTTTTTAAGATAACACCTAGATATGTAAATTCACTGACTATTTCTAACTCTTTATTATCAAATTCAAACTTTAAATTAATTTGTAGCCTTCCTTTTGTAAATACCATAACTTTAGTTTTATCAATATTAACTTTAAGTTTCCATATATCACAATATTCTTTGAAACAATCAAGTTCAGGTTGTAACTCCTCTGCAGTTTCTGCCATTAGAACAGTATCATCAGCATACAGGACGATAAAAATTTTTACGAAAACGTTTAGTTCATTTTCAAATTCTGAAGAAACCGAGTCAAGACCTGCTATATTTTTATCAGCAAGAAATTTCTCAACATCATTTAAATAAATGGCAAATAAGAAAGGTGACAGGTTTTCTCCTTGTCTTACACCATTTAAGCAAGGGAAAAAATCAGAAGCGGAGCCGTATAAAAAAAATAAAAATAAAAAAAATAGACATTTAATTGGATATTTTCAAAATCAATTATGACTTGATTAAATTTAATCATTTGTGTAATCAAGTACGCACAATTGAACTAATGAGACAGAAATTCTTTACATGTCACTTCACAAGTTGCCCGAGGCAGTAACGTTTGTATAAGCATATACTTGTAAAGATCGTATTATGAACCATTGAGAGATGAATGAACAATTAATTAGAAAAAAGAATGGAAAATTTGAAAAGAACTTCTCTTGTTTAAAAAATCAATGTTTTTTTTTTATTTGTGAAGTAAATTTTAAGAAAAATGGATGCTAAAAATGATCTTCCAAAATAAATATACTTTTATTATTATGAAAATGAAATTGTTATTGTTATATCATTATTATCCAAGCTACACTTCAGTTTTTGATGATAGGAAGTTGTCATCACTAACAGTTATAAACGTAGCCCTAGGCATAAATCTGTCTTCTGTCAGATGGTCCACAATTGCCAATAGCCTTCTATAATCACATAGAAAAGTGTGGTTTATGAAAATTAAAGCTCCAATTGAAGATTTTTCATTGGTCGAGGAGGATTGATTATGTTCTAATTGAATTTAGCCCATACTTTCTTTGTCTCGCAGTGTTCAATTATTTTCATATACCACAGTTTTAAAAACCAGAAGGGGTACGGTATAAACTAGATTTCTCTAACTCAGACAATTGACTGTGTGTGTAATACCGTAGCATCCCTCTAGGCAATACTGTAAATTAGAGTGTTTACAGTTACATGCATGGCTTGTGCTAATCAGACAGGGTATTCCTTATGTTTGCACAATTCATAAACTGTTGTATAAAAACGACATAACGACATTTTCTCCATATTCTCTCATATTTTCTCGCAAAGAAAAAAGAAATAAAAAACACATGTTAATAATTTCATGAATAGAAATAATACATTTTTACATGTTATACGAAGATGATCACTTCATCAAATTTCCATTGAGAAACATTTTCCATCTTTTTTAATTAATACACTTTTGATGCTCTTTGGAACGTACACAAGTCTTCTAAATTTTAATGTATTTCATCATTTTTTCCTCCATTTTTATACACTGCGTGATGAAATAACATTGTTGGAATCATGACCAGAGTATACAGAAAAATTTTGAATGTTTTCCTTATTTGTTTTAAGTCTCCGGAAATTAACTCTAGTCATCTCTGATTCAAGAAATTTGATTCTGCTGAGAGTGATGTCTGGCATGATCGACTGCCAACTGACTCAATGTTTTAATTCCCTTACTGAAAGAATATATATACTGAGTTCAAACTCATAAAACTGGTCTGTCATTCTTGATCATTAAACACTTTGCAAATCCACTTGATTGGCAATAATTAACAATACTGATCCTCGACAAAGAAAGAATGGGCTAAATTGATTATGTAATGCCTGGTTATTAGTATATGGAAAAGAATGGCTTTCGGCTACGCCTAAAACCATTCTTTTTCATATACTTTAACCAGGCATTAAATAATCTATACTTGTTTTTAATTAGATCAAGATTCTTTGTGCCATACAAAACTATTGCCAATTCATACAAAGAGAATATCAAACTAGATTTGCAATTGCAAGCAATAGCCGATGTCACCCCAGACTCCCCATTCGATGATTCCATCTTGTTCGCAGCCTCAAAATCTATCTAGAAATCAATTTTCGTTGAATTCCGACAACATTGAAATTTTGACTTATTTTGGCGGCCATCTTGGAAATGGCGGTCATTTTGAAAACTTTAAACACACAGCATACAACTTCAGATGGTGGTCCATCTTTGTGCAAAGTTAGAAAACAATTCATCCAGCCATTTTAAAATAATCGCTCGGACAAGAATAATAGGAAGAATAAGAAAAATAAGAATAATAATAATAACTAGATTTGCAATTGCAAGCAATAGCCGATGTCACCCCAGACAACTAATTCGATTATTGCATCTTGTTCGCAGCCTCAAAATCTATCTAGAAATCAATTTTCGTTGAATTCCGACAATGTTGAAATTTTGACGTATTTTGGCTGCCATCTTGGAAATGGCGGCCATTTTGAAAATTTTAAATGCGCAGCATACAACTTCAGATGGTGATCCAACTTTGTGCAAAGTTTGAAATCAATTGGTCCAGCCATTTCAAAATAATCGCTCGGAAAAGAATTATTGGAAGAATAAGAAAAATAATAAAAAGAATAATAACTAGATTTGCAATTGCAAGCAATAGCCGATGTCAGCCCAGACTCCCCATTCGATGATTCCATCTTGTTCGCAACCTCAAAATCTACCCAGATATCAATTTTTGTTGAAATCGGACATAGTCGAACTTTTTACGTATTTCGGCACCCATCTTGGAAATGGTGGCCATTTTGAAAATTTTTGTCGCATGGATTCCTTCCTCTCATCTTACTAAACTTTTACGCAAAATATGAACTAATTCCTCCAAGCAGTTCCTGAGATATAGCATCCCCAATTTTTCAACGTAAAGTGGCGGCCATCTTGGAAATGGCGGCCATTTTGAAAATTTTAAGTGCACAGCATATAACTTCAGATGGTGATCCAACTTTGTGCCAAGTTTGAAATCCTTCCATCCAGCCATTACAAAATAATCGCTCGGACAAAATTATTGGAAGAATAACAATAATAACTAGATTTGCAATTGCAAGCAATAGCCGATGTCATCACAGACTCCCCATTCGATGATTCCATGTTATTCGCAGCCTCAAAATCTACCTAGAAATCAATTTTTGTTGAAATCAGACAAAGTTGAACTTTTTACGTATTAAGGCGGCCATCTTAGAAATGGCAGCCATTTTGAAAATTTTTGTCGCATAGATTCCTTCCTCTCATCTTACTTAACATTTATACCAAATCTGAACTAATTCCTCTAAGCAGTTCCTGAGATATAGAATCCCCTATTTTTCAACGTAAAGTGGTGGCCATCTTGGAAATAACGGCCATTTTGAAAATTTTAAACGCAAAGCATATAACTTCAGATGGTGTTCCAACTTTATGTAAAGTTTGAAATCAATTCATCCAGCCATTTAAAAATAATCGCTCGGACAAGAATTATTGGAAGAAGAGAAAGAAGAATAATAATCAGAAGAAACGTAGAATAACAACATGTCACCCCGACTACGTCTGGGGAGACATAATAATAAGAAGAAACGTAGAATAACAACATGTCACCCCGACAAAGTCTGGGGTGACATAATAATAATAATAATCAGAAGAAACGTAGAATAACAACATGTCACCCTGACTACGTCTGGGTTGACATAATAAATAAATCGCATACAATGTATACTTTTTCACAGTTAAATTATAATCCGTAACCCAGGTCTAAAAAAGTTTCAATAAAAGTCCAAAGCAGACCCTTAAGGGAAAATCATTGGACGAACCGCAAATCAAAGATTACATTTCATTTAGATTTTGCCTTGCTACAAACATCTGCGACGTGAACATTTTGATTGTAGCGGACTGAATGAAGTTAAATCAAAAAGATTACAGGAAACATCTCAATGCCTCAAAATTACAATTAGATGCAACAATCTACCAGGGAACTGCACATTGTCAAGAAAAACGCAAGTTAAAGACAAAAAAAAGGCTTAGCGGTTAGGAGTGCTCGTTGCTAAGCAACCGGCTAGCTCAAGTAGCATAGTCGTCGGGAAAACACTGTCGTACGAAATAGTTAAACTAAAAACTTCCCAAAAGTGTGGTAAAGAAAAATGCTGTATCGGTTATGAAGGATACACAGTCTTAACAAATACTACAAAATGCATTTAAGAGATCTAGAGAGAAATAACTACCTCCAAAGCTATTTAGCCAGGGTTTGTTCAATCACTGTTAATATTGTCTCTCAAAAAAAATTTGGTCGTTATCACGATTGGACGGATCGTTACAGAGTGTCTATATCACAAATGAACATGGACATCTTTCAATAGATCCAGAGTTACATATATTACTGGATTGACATATACCGAACTCGACATTCATCGGACTTTTCACTTGCAGTGTCATAATCACCCTTTGGGAACACCTGATGATACTCATGTTTTTAGTGGTTCACACTGTCAGCCCTTTATTGTTATGGCGTTTGATCCCTATATTTCCATGTATTGATACCGTTCGATTAGTTTTTTATCAGACAAGTTCCATTGCTTGTAAACTTTAAGGGTAGTAGCAAAACAGCAAGCTGCTATTATTTTCTGCAAAAAGGAAAAGTACATTTGTGAATCTTATAAATCTACAAATGATCAATATCACGGTTTTGATAGCTGATGTGCTGGTAAGTTTTTCTAAGTTTATTCATTATAGAATACTATATATTATTTGCCTTTGTGCGTTAAGTCATTTCCAGAAATAGGTCATTGAGGGCAACAGTGTTAGTCATAATAATGTTTCATCGCGTATGCCATTGATAGCAAAAGAAAATTTGAAATGCATACTTTGTTTTAGATTTTTTGTGCGTTTATCAATACCTGAATTGCACATCTCCACAAAATGATGAAACAGAGATTAAACAAGCGCCTACAGATTTACAAGTACATGAGAATGAAGATCATGATATGTTACAAGAAAGTCAAAACAGTAGCATATTCACAGGTATTAAAAAATCTTAATTTTATACTTACGAAAGAATTGAAAATCCTTATTTTCTTGATTAAATGTTGCATTGCGAATTAAATAACAGGAGAAAAGAATTATAATTCGACAAAATTATATCCTGTCACATTTGGCAAAGATCTTTTACTGTGGGACGTACTGAACTGCCTTAAGTAATCTTTAGGGGGCGACCATTTGATTCTGAGGAGGGGGGGGGGGC
>MJUU01061181.1:63578-107489 GCA_002080025.1 Modiolus philippinarum
CCCCCCCCCCCCCCCCCCCTCAGAATCAAATAGTCGTCCCCTTACCGTAAAAAATTATAAAAATCGATCATTATACACCCTACATATGATCAAAGATCTACATTAAGGATCGCAAACGACAAGCGCTCGTGATAATATATATTATCATCGGCTTAAGAGCTAACATCGTGAGTTAGGCTGCAAGTAGAAATGTATTATACGGTAAGGCGAAGCCACACCGTATCTACTTGTTGTAGCCTAACTCACAATGTTAGCTCTTTAGCCGATGATAATTTTTTTGTCTTCTATGTGAAATTTCCACGAGTTTCTTTTAGATTATAATTATATTATAGCCACATTCCTGAAGATGAAGGTGTTTGTTTATCACACACATAATTAGTGCAAGCTATAAATACATGAATAGCCATGTTAAATAACTTAGACAATTATAGGTGATTATTGATTTTTAAATAATGTAAACGTTATAATGTACCGCTGTTAAGAAATAAAAAAAAAAATAATACATCAATAATTAGCATTACGATTGAAACAAATCAGTTATAATAATACACAAATAAACATAACCTTTCAATCAGTCGCAGGGGGTGTGTCTTTCGGGGGTACTGTATACACATACGTATGAGAAATACAGTGTCATTTCGTGAGGAATAAGAGTATAAAATTTTTCCTGCACATTGCTTTTGTATCAATTTCACAAAACAAGGTAAATAATTAAATTCAAGTACGACAGCATGTGTAATAAAAATCGAAAACAAGTTGTACGAAAATCACCCTGTGCAAGCCTCAAATAACCCACGTGGTTGCGTTGTTATGATCAACAACGGATCGAGTACAAAAACTTTTCGCGCGGAAACACTGTAGATTGTAAGAATTGCAGGAACCAATCAACGTTTACAAAATCCGCCACAAAGAAGACAATGATTTTTATGGACCCATTATATTTTCAATGAATAACAAACAAGTGTGCCGTCCCGATAATACAGTTTCATTTCTTTCTTGTAACTTACAATTCTAAAATAGTCAAATATTCATGATCAGAATATTTGGAAAAAAACAACACATTGGCCACCATGGACAATAAAAAAAAATCTGTCGAAAAAGATAAAACTACTTTATGCTAAAATGTTAAAAAGAACGGCGCGGGGAACAATCTGAAACGACAGATAATCCATTTCGCGTTTTTTATTAATACTGACTTGGAAACAGTACATGTTCTTGTTCATTAGATCTCATTTTACACAAATTTAAACCGGAGTCACTTATGCGTGAAATACAGACGATCTTTTATTTCTAAAAGCTCTCTAGTTAAATGTTATGCCAGAAAGAGATAACACCGAAGTTACTGGTAATTTAGATTCTGCATGTGTGCATTTCGATAACTTATGTCTCTTCAGTGCAGACTATATCAAAACATTTAGTCAATTAATCAAAATACGTGTAAAAACTGATAGATACTGCACCGGTGGATCAAGCCTCCGAAAATAGGAGGGAGTTCCAATGATGGTCCAGAATACAGTGGGTAGGAGGCCATTTTATTCTTATTTTTTGTCAGTTTTGCCAACATTGTCACGAATATAAAATATTTTCAAGAAAAGGGGTGTGTATCAACCCCCGGAATCCCGCCCCCCGCGATCCAAGATCTGGACTTTTACACAAACCGTATCTTATGCATAAATCATGGCGAATTGTCTAAAATGTATTAACAGTATTTTGAATATCCTAACGAAATACCGAAGTTACTGTGAATTTAGTTTCTGCATATGCTCATTTCGACAACTTATGTCTAATCAGTGCAGATAAAATCTAAACGCTTAGAAGACCATACACTCAAAGATGTTCAAAAACTGATAGAGAACAAACAACCAATATGATCTAAATGTACAGCCAAATTCAGCTAAGGACAGAGCTTTGCATAAGGGAGATACTCCTTAGTTTTCAACCAAACCAAATTTACAACAAATTAGATATTGTAAGGTTCGAAATACAATCAGCTTTCAGTTCAGCAATTAAGAACTGACTACTGGGCTGGTGAATACCCTTGAGAACTAACAGTCTACGAGCAGTGGCATCGACCCAGTGGTACATATAATGTATCAGATAACTAAATACCGAAGTTACTGTCAATATAGTTTCTACATATGCGCATTTCGACAACTTATAGATAAAATCTAAACGCTTGGAAGACCATACACTCAAAGATGGTTAAAAATTGATAGAGAGCAAATGACCAATATGTTTAAAACCGATAAAATAGCATTCCCTCTACGAGTTTTATTATCTTAGATCCTGACTGTTACTGAATCAATTATGTTTGCGATGTAGGATAAGGTTACCTTAAATTCAGTAGTTGCCTGGCATCGCGAGTGATAGATTTTTTATAAAAAGTTAATCACAAAACTTGCAGTTTTATCCTTCGTGACAACTTCTTCCTGGGGAATTTATTTTGAGGTGTTCCAATTACAAAAAGAAAATGCTCTCGGCTTTTGAAGACTTTTGTTATTTTTTTTAATGTCTGTACTCTACTATACAATGTATTTTATATGTTTATAATTATATAACACAGCAGATAATACCCATTCAAGGATAAAGATTAACATGATTAATGAAATATAGTTCACCATTATACATTGTATACAGGTAGTGTTAGAATATGGCTACTGTGATACACCGCTCGGAAGACTTGTATTGAGTCCAATCATTTTTACCCTTCTCAATAGTGATTTTTGATATATATGAATTATAAGATGATTGATCTTACATACACAGAATTAATGACTTTGTTGACTTTTTATACTTATTATGGCGGCAACTTGGATGCCATGCGGACACATTTTTGAAAGGGCCAACTTAAACTGTTGTGACCAAGATTGCTTCTAATTGTTTTGGCCTAGTAGTTTTTGAGAATGGGATCTTAAATTATATGTTTTCTCGTAGGGTCAAATGAGAGACTTAGTTGTCCGTTGGTGGCTATCTTGGATGAGGTAGGACAACTTGACATTTTTCAATAAAATGTATTCCTATGCATGCTGAACATTTTTGCAATGTAAAATTGACCTCAAACTTAATTTGATTTTGAAATATAAGATAAAATGTATAAAATCACTTAAAATTTGACAAATAAAGGGGAATAACTCCTATATTGATATTTGGATTTTCCTCAAAATTTATAAGTGTGTAAATCTTGATATGTGGAACATTTTTTGCAATTAAAAAGTAACTTTATCTCAATTTGATTTTGAAATATAAGACAAAAAGTATAAAATCACGAAAAATTTGACGAATAAAGGCCAATTAACTCCTATATGGATATTTGGATTTTCCTCAAAATTCATAAGTGGGTAGATCCTGATATGCTGAACATTTTTGCATTTAAACGTAACCTCTATCTCAATTTGTTTTTGAAATATACTACAAGATGAATAAAATCACGAAATATTTGACCAATAAAGGGCAATAACTCCTATATTGGTGTTCAGATTTCCATCAAAATATTTATGTTGGTAGATCTTGAAATGCTGAATATTTTTGCAATTTTAAATCAATCTGTATCCGTTATAACCTTTTTAATAAAAAAAAATTAAAAACAGCAAAATTTTGAAATTTTATGGAAAAGTGCAATGATTCTAAAATAGGTCATCAAATTTTTTCCAAAATTGCAGGGTAGGTAGATCTTGTCATGCTGATTATTTTACCTCTGTCAGATTTTTGATAGCTGCAGAAGTTTCTGAGTTATTTGTCAAAATCTTTGCTCTATTTTTATTAATGGCTTCCATGTCGCTGGCTGGGTTCTATTTTTAGCAATGGCGTCCATGTTGTCTGGCTGGCGGATTAAAAAACCACAAATTTGAGAAGCCATACCTGATGGTGATTCATTCTAAGTTTTATTTCATTTGGCCAAGTGGTTTTAGAAGAGAGGACGGACGGACGACGGACGCCAAGTGATGGCAAAATCTCAGCCAGGCGAACTAAAATGCAAGATTCTTCTCTAATATAACTTACAATAATCATTATTCCTTGACATGTGATGATATGATATATGCACCCGATCTGTTGCTGGACAACATTTTTGTTCGCTTTTGCAACACTATTAATCAATATATCATTGGTATTCCCATGGGTACAAATTGTGCATCTCTCGTTGCAGATCTTTTTTTGTTCTGTTACGAAGAAGACTTCATGAAAAAACTTAAAAGTGGAAATATACAAAACAGTAATAAACTTATTTCTATTTTTAACAGCAGGTGTATTTAAGATATCCTTACTATTGGCAATCCCCAGTTTTCAGATTATGTAGACATCATTTAAACCAAAAAAGCAAACAATTATTCCATATACTGTACTTCGCTGAGGTTCATTTCTCCTATTCCCACTTTTTAAAAATAAGATAAGAAAAGGTAAATTTTCATGTGGGAATAGCTGGAAAACTTACAAAACAAAGGATTATACTGTATAAACAATATTTAATCAACTTCTAATTAAGTGTTGGATGGGAACATGAAAATGAATTATTTGTGTGTGTAAATTTTAATTTTCAATGGATATGTATGCAAAGAAATATATGATCATCTTTGTGCATATGACTTTTATAAATGAGATATAAATAGTGATCGGCGATAAATCAGCGCGTTTTATATTTTCAAAGGGTAAAAGAGTAAAAAATGTGCTTTTAACATATTTCTTATCCCATATGTTAAGTAAATTATTTCCCTTTATTTCTTTGGGGAAGTATCAAGGATTTTAAATAAAATCCCAGTCAAACAAACAAGATATTGTCAAATACAGAATGGTACAGCTCTTCTCACGTATAACTTTTACTATACCCCTCGCCTTAGCGGGCGGTATATAGTGATCCGTCCGTTCGTCCGTCCGCCATATGGTGCTTACTTTGTGGCGACAAATCTTCCTAGAACACTTGTTGGAATTCATTGAAACGTTCACTGAATGTTAAGTATACATTTCCCTTGTGCATCATTTATTTAAAAATTTGATTTTTAAGGGGAGCGGGAGGTATGATATTAGTTAGCTCTGCTCACATTTTTCTAGTTATTATTATTTTTATACACTGTTTCGGTATAACAATGTTTTCAAAATGTTTGCTATCTTTCTGAGAATTGTATTTTCCATTAAAACTAGTTTGATGGCTCCGAGTTGTGACAATATTAAATTCATTTGTCATATCCTTCTCTATATGCATTTGATTGCATATAAATATAATTTAGTCATCTAGAAAGAAGTGTGGCCATTCAGTTGTGAATTGTGTTCCTAGATTTAACCATTTTCAAAATATGCCCAAATGTTGTTGAAAATTGCTTGAAGTGGTATGGAATGCGTTCTTCCTAGGAATGCAACAATTGGATGTTTTCTGAGAACATGGTTGTAAAATAGTCTATTTTGGCTATTTAAACAAAAATTATCAAAATCTGGCAAAGTGCATGCTAAGATTAAGGTCAAGTATTAGAGTTAAATGAAAGAGATTTCATTCACAATTCATTTTATCCAAAATCATATACAACACACAATCATCTTAATATCTAAAAATGGTAAATTATTATTTTCTTTCTTGTTTTTTAGTTACATTTTTTCTTCTACTTTTATGTACTTTTATGTATAATTAAAATACAGGTAAATACAAGTTAATTAAAGGGGATATTGAAGTATCATTAATTACTATAAAAACAAATTAAACATCAAAGGTATTTGTATGTGGGAATAGAAGGAATAGTGAATTCTAAAAAGTGGGAATAGGTGGAAGACACCCTTCGCTGAATCTAAATATAATAATTGACCATGTTAAAATAAAAACTAAAATATATGATAAAAGGGGTGATTTTAATTTCACTTAATATACTAATTTCCCTTTTATCGACGCCGACATTCCTTTGGTGTATATTTGTCAACTGGTACGATTCGCAAGTGCTTGTTCTAGGGGGCAATACACCATTTCAATACGCCAATTTTTGACAGACCACGAAAATAGTACTATTAAAAATAGTGCCTTTTGATTTGTAGTGACTCCAGCCAATTGATATATGTTATAATCATCAAGATCATAGAATATTTCTAGGTGAATGACGGAGAGCAAAGAACAGTTGAAAAAAAACACGATTAAATTGCATAACAAGCTAGAACGGGTCGATTGAAATACGACCAAATACCAAAAATTCTCTGTTGCGACTATGTACAAAATTAACCGGAACGTTTCAATTCAATTTTATTTTCTTATTTTACATACAACATATGGTGTAAATGTATTTATTTTATCGTGTTGGTGATCTGTTAACGGAAAAACAAGTTCCCGCACCTGGGAAAATTCATTTCTATTTTATGTGAATTTTTGAAATCCCGGAATTTAACATACGAGTCAATGGGAGGCCGATTTAGTGGTGTGCCTCCTTAATCTACTCTTGACCATTTTAATGAGGGTAATTATACACAGCCATACTTTACAACAGGGTTACAAATTTTATAACTTGCTGAATACATTTAAGAGTTTTTCTAATAGCTATGAACATTTGATATGTAAAACAGCTTATTACTACATTTTTTTTGTACTGAGGGGATTTCCAACCCTGGTTTTTAATGAAATAATGTTATAATGACAGTAATTGATTACAAATCCAGCAAAACTGGAAGGAAGATGACATTTTTGCGTTATAAGGGAAATAAATAATATATTCTGAGTTTATTGTAAGTTATATTAAAGAAGAATCCTTGCATTTGAGTTTACGGTCTTCCAAACGTTTAGATTTAATCAGCACTGAAGAAACATAAGATGTCGAAATGTGCATATGCAGAATATAAATTCACAGTAAATCGGTATTTAGTTATCTGATTGAATCTTTTAAATAAATTTTGATATCTAGTGACTGGAAAATTCTTCACACATACTGGCCTCTCGCTGATACTGTTGATGTGTACTGAAATATACCATGATTCTTCACCAAACTCTTCGGAAAGTTTTAAACTTGATTTTTCTTCCGTAGTACGACAGTGTTTCACTAGGCTCCTTGAGCTAGCCACCAGATACACGGCGAGCACCCCTTGATCCATCTTTCAAAATTACGTATTGCTAGTTTTTCTCCTTTCAAGATTGTGGTCGTGGAGTTAGTTGTCTAGCTGTATTGGGTTTTATTAGTATGTTTATTATAAAATAGGGAAACGGGACAGAAAAGGGGAGGTTTGTTTTCACATAAACCGGATTTACCCTACTGCTGGCTTTTGCTAGTGTCGGTACAAAGTCCGGCTTTCCTGGGTTCCTATCGTTGATTACGTTTGTCTTTCGTTTTGTGTTTTTCCTGTGTAGCTCCCTGGTTGATTGTAGCATGTACTAGTAATTGTTTTTTTCACACTTTGTAGATATTTTGTGTTATCCATTTTATTTCAAAGATCCAGCGCAAAGTGACTCTATGGGAGATTCATTCGAAGATTTTTCTGTCTGAAACTGCCAAGCCATTTGGAACCAAACTTTGTCATAATAGTCCTTTGGTGCACCTTTTAAAGTTTGCGATTTTTATGTTCGTACCCCAAAAATGGCCACCAGCATGGAACACAGTTTAACATATTAAACCTATTAGAAATGCGTTCAAAGATGTTCTTCTCTGAAACTGACGAGCCAATTGGAATCAAACTCGGTCCTTGTGTGGTCGTCTTCAAAATTTCGGATTTTTGTGTTCGTACCTCATCCAAGATTGCCACCAGCGAGGAACAAAATTTAGCAAACGTAAAATGCAATTAGTATATAGCTGAAATCTTAACTATTGCTAATTGTTTTGCATCTAAAGTAAGCAATAGGTAAAATATTGAGGTATAGACAACAGTAGCGAGTTGCACGACAGGCGTAAAGCAGGTTACAGATTACACGTTACAAGTCACAGTTATTGATCTACAGGCAAAATAATATGCGAAAGCTACGACTAAAACTGTGTCTTGAAAGACAAGTTCATCACTATATACCCACAGCCTTTTATATCAACTTGTTAAAATCATCAGTTTATATTAGTAGTTATATGTTCTTTTTTTCCAAAAGGAAAAGTTGAAATGTCGTTAAGATAGGGTGTTTATTAACTTGCTTGTAAATGTAATAGTAGTAATGTCATAAGAGTAGGTCACAATAACATTTAGATTAAAAACACTTATCCATTAACACCTACGATGGCAGAACATTATAATCACGGGCCACAATTTCAAAGGGAACTTCTCTTGAAAAAATCATATATATAGAAGATAATAGACAAATGTATATAACGACATGAACTCGGGATATCCGGACATTTATATAACAATATATCATATAAAATATCATTTTTAGTGAAAAATATCGTCTTCTTAATTAGCACAATGATTAAGAATTTCTCACCAGGCAAGCTCTGTTTAATCTTGACCTTTTAATACCGTTTTTTTATTTTTTTTTATTTTTTAAATTTCGTTGAGAATCAGTAGAATATTTTATAAACAGGTAGATTTTCGAATTTGCTTTTTTATTTAAATACCGTCATTAACTACAAATATTTTGATTTGTTTTGTTATAATTTAAATACCGTTAGAAAATACAATATGAAAAAGAAAGGAAATGAGGTAAATGTCAAGGAGACAACATTGATATAACTGTACATTGATATAAATGTATATTGATATAATTTCTAGGTATGTCTCGAGACAGTGGGTATCAAGATTCATCTATTATGTTGATGAAACATGAATATGGATCAAAGCCTAATGACATGGACTCGAGGAAAATTGATTTACAGGCCAACACAGGTAACATATCTTACTATAACTAAGATTATTGTCTTTTCAATGTGTATTATGGTGGAAGCAAACTCATATGGAGTATATTGACTGCAGACTAAAACCGGTATCTGATTTTTAACTGTTCAACATTAAGAAAGAATGGCAAAAACCACAATATATCATTTGTCACATGATGGTGTTCCCTTCAGTAGTTACAATGGAATTTCCTCCTTCAAACCACAACCTTTAGAGTAACATTACCATTCTGTAACTGTATATAAACCAAAATATCGAAACTACTGTGAATTTGGTTTCTGCATATTTGACAACTTATGTCTCTTCAGTTAAATTTAAAACTTTTATAAACCTTAAAAGTGGAGTTCAGTAAATAAAAACTCGACCATTGTGCCTTGACTAAAAATATTAATGTTAAAGCTATACAATTTATATTTTGCACTTATGTCGATTTATCTTTGACACTTGCATATGTTTGTGTTTTAACTCGAAAATATACGAACATATGGTAATATATGACGAATGTGCTGACTAATTGAAAATCTGTGTATGTCAAATATTCTAACTACAGCGGTCTCTCCCGAGCACCTAATGATATCTCCAGTTTGATTTCGTTCACACCACTTGAACTTTAGTTTTCCAGTTTTCATATTTATTTATTTTTTGTCATGTTGTCTCCACTTGTATTACATCTGAATTGAATGTTTTGTTTTTCAGTATAGATTTTCTTTTTCTGTCTTTTCGCTTCTACATTCGTTTGGTAGTGCTTAAAATTATAGTGCTTCACTGGCAAAGACTTGGTTATTATATTT
The DNA here is from genome assembly GCA_002080025.1 of Modiolus philippinarum. Classification (NCBI taxonomy): domain Eukaryota; kingdom Metazoa; phylum Mollusca; class Bivalvia; order Mytilida; family Modiolidae; genus Modiolus; species Modiolus philippinarum. The sequence continues at coordinate 73,136 of MJUU01061181.1, forward strand.
TTAGCTCACCTGACCCGAAGGGTCATGTGAGCTATTTCCATCACTTGGCGTCCGTCGTCCGTCCGTCCGTCCGTCGTAAACTTTTTAAAAAATCTTCTCATCTGAAACCACTGAACCAATTTTAACCAAACTTGGCCTGAATCATCACCAGGGTATCATCTTTCAAAATTGTATCCGATGAGTCCAAGGACAAACAACATGGCTGCCGTTACTAAAAATAGCACATAGGGGTAAATTGCTGTTTTTGACAAATAACTTGAAAACCGTTACATATATCAAAAATCTGACATCGGGGTAAAAGTGATCACCATATCAAGATCTACCCACCCTGAAATTTTGGAGAAAATCCCAAAACCCTTGTAAGATTTATTGCCCCTTTTTCACAGAATATTCAAAATTTTCATATTTTTCGTCTTTTATTTCCAAAACTATAGAAGATGAAGGTTAAGTATAAATTGATAAAATGTTTGCCATGCTGTGGTGACTTCAAAAGTGGTGTTGAAAATCGATCGTTGACCGACTTTTTCAAAATGGCCGCAAAAAAGGCGGGAAAATTCAACATTGTTCAATTTCAATAAGAGTTGGTTTCCAAATAGACATTGATGTTGCGACTTCAAAACCAGTGTTGAAAATTGTTTGTTGAACGCCATTTTCAAAATGGCCGCCAAGAAAGGCGGGAAAAATCAACGTTGTCCGATTTCAATTAAATTTGGTTTCCAAATAGATATTGATGTTGTGACTTTAAAACTGATGTTGAAAATGTCGAAAGTGATCCTTAGCAAGAATGTTTTTTGTCAAAAAAGCCAAACAAAGAAATATAGTAAAACATGATCAGACTTTTAAATACAGTTCAAGATATTAGTGGTGTTCCAGCTACCAAAGTTTGAGAGACTGAAGTTCAACTGTACTTACAATGTAAGCTTGATTGTCGTATGATGCTTCATAGTTCTCTTCACAATATAAGAAATATGTTTAAACTAGATTATAAAGGGGAACCCCTGCCAAAATTTTTTTTATGGAAAGGGGGACTTGGAATGTTTTGATTTCAGCAATATGCATTATCTGAATTTTTTTTTTTTTTTGATGGTGGTCTGAAATGGGTTGTAATGGATAGTGGTGCTTTAAATTACCGTTGAAACTGCTGAATCTACCTACTTGCCCAATTGGAACCATACTTGGTGACAACTCTCCATAGTCGGTACCTATCGAAGAATGTGTCTGGTAAGTCTACATGTTTTCCAAGATGGCCGCCAGCGGGGGACATAGTTTAACATTGGACCCTATGGGAAAACACATTCAAAGACATTCTTCTCTGAAACTACTTGGTCAGTTGGAATCAAACTTGGTCATAATAGGCCATTTATGGTCTTCTTAAAAATTATTTCTGACAAGTCTGCACCTTTCAAGATGGCCGCCAGCGAGGACCATTGTTTAATATTGCACCCTATGGGGAAAACACGTTCAAAGATTTTCTCCTTTGAAACTTCTAGGAAATGAGACACTTTAACATTGGATTACTTTGGGCTGCAGTTTATGCCAGTCATGGATCAGGTGAGCTATACAGCCTCTGGTTTGGGACTAAAGAACGCTTGTAATAATAATTATGCATTTTTGCAGTCAATAACGAACATTTCTCATGTTTATTATTTATTACTTTGTTATTCAAGAAGATTTTGTCGGCAATATTAATTAATTGGTCTATCAGGTAGACACTTTATTCCAACTTTTTATGTATCTAAAGTTTAAAATATATATATTTTCATTTATTTTTGGCGGAACTTAAACACTGATTGCAATTCACTACAAATCTTTAAATTGTCACTTCTTGATACCAATTTATTTCCACTTTAGCTCCCATTAACCATTAGCAGATATTTTAGAAGTCACTAAACTGACACTGCTTGAGAGAAAACTGACAATATGTAATGCTTTCTGAACACTGCCGATCAGATCAGCTCGACCAATCCAACTATGCAATATTTTCGCGATCAATTCATTGATCGAGCTACTCACGACATCAACTCGACATGTACCGATTAAACACGACTTAAACTCGATTATTTTCGATTCCTTTACGAATCACGTATGACTTATACTTCATCAGATCGGACTAGATTATGACCCGATTTGTATATGATTAACTGGACCTGGTCGTGAAAAGATAATGTAATGGTCTAGTGTACTCGAGTATGTATATAGCGATAAAATGATTAAGTAAGTGAGAACCGAACCGTCAATCTAAAAGCGAACAATCCAAGGACAATGGCAACACCAGAAACAAAAAAGGCAGAAAAAAAACAAAGACACAACATGGGTACAGCACAGAAAAGAAAAATGAAGACACTCACACACAAAGATGAACAACACGGACCCAATATAAAACCATGGGTGAGATCAGGTGCACCGGTATCTCCTGCTTCTTATAAGACACCCGCCGTGTTGAACATGTCAAATCCGGTAGTAAAGTCAAATTCGGTAGAGGAAACAACAATTAAGCTTTAAAGGGAAAGATCTGTTGTCATGTGGGAAACAGATATCCCATAGCGGTCCACAAGATGATGATGTCGACCGTAAAACTTCTGGAGGGATGACTTCAAGTTTTGGGTAACGTACCCTTGTTGAAGTAGCCTATTTATGAGCAACCGGGCTCTATCAAGGAAGTCACTGTATCGAACACAGGCTCTTGAATAGCGAATGAGCTGGGAGATGTAAACTCCATATGCCGGCGCTTTTGGGATGTTGCTACAAAGAAAGGGGAAGTTTACTATTGGAAAGGTGAAGTCATCGCGTTTGTCGTACAGCTTAGTTTGAAGTCTCCCTCTGTTGTCAATTTCAAGGTGAAGGTCAAGGAACGAGGCTGATGTAGGAGTGTCTGTGGTATCCTTAATTTCGAGCTCTTTTGGATAGATCAAATGAAGAAAATTACCAAAGCGAGGGTTGTTTAGCGACAAAATATCATCTATATAACGGAAGCTAAAGTTAAAGAATTGTGCCAGTCTTTTATCTTTAGTTTGAAGAAGCCCTTCGATGAATTCAGCTTCATAAGAGTGAAGAAACAGATCGGCTAGGAGAGGCGCACAGTTTGTGCCCATAGGAATTCCGATAGTCTGTTGAAAAACAAGTCCTCCAAACTGGACAAATATATTGTCGATCAGAAACTCTAACATTTTAATCACTTCTTCCTCTGTATATTTTTTCTCCGATTCGGAGTTATTTTTCACAAAGTAGGCTTGTTCTCTACCTACAACAATGTACCTATATCTACGCTCACCGTTCTTGCGTGAGAAACATCTATGAATTAAACCTTTCAGCCGAGATTTTAGTTGTTCATGAGGAATAGTAGTGTAAAGTGTGGAGAAGTCGAAAGTTTTAATGCTGTTACAGTGTGATAATGATCTAGAGTTTAAGATGTCAAGTAGATCTTTGGGGTTTTTCAAAATCCACATTTCATTCACACCGCTTCTTGAAAAGCAAGTATCACAGTATTTTTGAAGGCCCTCTTTAACAGCTGTCAAGATGGAGGTTAGCAATTAAGATATAGGTTTTGTAGAGCATTTGGCAGATCCAGCGATGTATCGTTCTTTGTATGGGCATTTATGTAACTTAGGTACCCAGTACAAAGAGGGGAGATCTGTGTCTTCATCCTTGGTGGAAATTCCGAAGGAAAGCAAAACAGATTTATGGTTCTGTAATATCTCCTCCTTTGACAGAGTAGTAGCTGCGTAAGTTGGATTGCCGTTGGAATTATCAATGCCAAGTTCTTTCTTTAAACAATTTATATAATGATTTTTGCAAATAAAAATGATATTATTTGGGGCCTTATCGGCAGGAACGATGACATATTTGTCATGAATGGAGGACAAGTAACTGGCCATATCAGCATTTTTGAAAATTGATGATGCTTTAGTTCTCATTAATTCAGGAAACGGTTCAGTATAGTGGTAGTGTAGCTATATTTGTGGTCCATGTGACTTGAGCTTCAAAGAAAGGATAACTGTAAAGGAACTAAAGGATCTGACACAGAAAGCGCGAAATATGTGTTACGTAGACAATAGAAAATGATACAAAGTCGGAATGTTACAGAATAATAAATTTTCACATTAACATATTAGCAGGTCACCCCCATTATGCGTTTGTATGCGACTATGTGATTTTCCTGTCATGAAATGTGAGGCAAAACTGAATTATGAAGAGAAGATAACAGGAAACACATACAGAAAACGAAAATAACATGCCAAAATCCACAAGAGGACTGCACAATAAAAATACCAATTAAAAGACAAACGACAAACGTAGACAGCGATTAAAGCAAAACTGAAGACATATGATAATATTATATCAATGATAACTAAATATACATTAATTTCAGTACATAGCTGTTAACCGGGTTTCTATAGGGAAAAAAGGAAAAATTCAAAGTAGGCTCGGTGCCCATTGATACATAAACTTGTTTCTCGTAAGAAATCATATCTTATTCTTGAATTCTTGTTTTTAGTGCTAGTGAAATCTTTTTCTGAAGTATGTGTATTAGGGTCATCGTTGATTTCTTTTTTTTGTAAATTCTGCCAGGACAGCCGGTCGATTGACTTTTCGCTTCTGCACGGCAGCCTTCGATTCTATTAGTAGCATGCAAGATATGGAGATATTCTTTTACAGGACCTTTTTAGATCATCTAGTAAAGTGAGGTTGAGATATTGTTATAACTGTGCGTCCATTGTTCTATAACTTTCCATTTCAATATCTTCACAGGGACCGATGAGTCAAGCGGAATCAATCGTTCAATTAACCTCGGTTGGTACCATTGGAAAAATTGTTCGTTATGTCCGCATCTTATCCAAGATGGCTGCCAACTGTGACTACAGATTAAAATTGTGTCTGGTTGAAAAACGGATTTGAATATCACCTCAGAAACACCTGAGCCCTTATCGACCAAACATGGTTATGATAGTCGTTGGATGGTCTGTTTTAAAAATAGTTTCTGTAATATTTTCATATATTCAAAGATGGTCCAAGTTGGAAACATGGTACGTATTGAAACACTCTCGGAGATCTTTTTGAAATCACTTGGCCAATTCGAGGATTCGTCACTACAGTCCTTGGATGATCCCTGTCAAACCAATATCAATTATATCTGCATGCAGTTCAAGATAGCCCAGTTGGAAACATAGTTCAACACTGGACTTTTCTTTGCTGTTCTAACCTGAAACTACTTTGCTAATCGGACGAAAGTTTATACAAACTTTGGCTCTTGAAAGACTTATGCAATGCTATTATTAAAGACATACCGTCGTGTTAAATCTAGTCGTTGTCTTGAGTAGTCGAGTAAAGGTCTGGTACAGGTCGGAAAAATATCGGAAAATGGTCGGATAGATCTTGTATAGTAAAAAAGAAAGAATCGTGTTAATCGAGTAATGATCGGGTATCAGTCGGGTTGATCGCGAGCATCTCGGCATTAATCGATAATCGATTGCGTTCATGTAGGGTAAAATCGGCATAATCGGCTTCAGATTTGAAATTCGATCAATTCCGACCCATTGGCGACCTTTCATCGATTAAATTGACCGATCGATTCCCGACCTGATCTTAAGGTTATTTTTATGAACATTTTTCGAATTATAACGCACACGACCTCTTCACGATATTTTTGACATGTTAGAAATATTCGGGAACACAGTTCAAGTTCAGTAGAGTTTGCTACATTGTCCCGAGTTGTTTAGTAGACCGAGTACAATTTTTGAAGACCAGTGTCCCGGTCGATGAATATTCTTGAATTCAGTCGAGTTGCTTAGATCGGCAGTGTAAACCTACCATAATGCCAGTGTCTCACTACGCTACGACCATGAAGACCTTACAAAAACCTGCAAAATTTTAAGGTCCTGTTTACCACAATCAAACCGGGATCACGCTCCGAACCGATAAGGACCTCATTGCAAATTCAGGATTCAGTACGACCACCACGTCCTGACTGCGACCTTAGCACGACTATCCTGACTGCATTACATCATAACTGCGCTCCCGTCTAGACAAAAATTCAATCACAACCAAACTAGATTTTACGACGCCGTCACCACGATCTTTACCCCAGTTGATATTAAAATTTAGCAACATACAATTTATCCATTTTCCTGATTTTTTCTTTATTTTAACACTATTCCACTCAAATCATAAACACCTATGATAGGGCGTGGAAGGGGAGAGGCGTTTCAACATTTTACCTGTAATAACAATCTGAGTCATCGCCTCGAAATTCAACACTACGATGGCCCAGATAGTACAAACCACCTTATATTCATGCAGTAACTTTTTTGGTTTTAAAGCATGAGGTTAATACCCATTCAAGGCAATTTTAAGTGCAGTTGACTTACTAAAATACGTGGGTGTATTGCACAAGTGCTATAAAAATGTAACCTTTATTTAAAAGTATGTTGTAAGCCCGATCACTTTTGCTCACTTTTTGCAGTTGGAGACAACCATAGGGTTGCTGATAAAAATTTCGAGGAAAGTACAACAGAAAGTTTACTTCCTTCAAGTGAATGTGGTTGATATGGACTTGGTAACATCTTTTCCTACAGGTGATTTATTTTTTTCAACAGAAAAAAAGAAAAAAAAAACACTTGGTAGAAATAAAAGGACATTTCAGTTTGACGACCAGCAGAAAATTCAATTTGAAAAATTGAAAAAAAAAATGTAATAGATAATATATCCATAGAGACAATTTATACATGGTCAAACAAAATTGTTTTTAATCTTGTCAACAGAATGAATTAATCAGAATTAACCGAATAGCTTACAATTACTGCCACTAAACACATTTAGGGGCAGACAAGATGTCATCTGAAAGAGTTCTTACTTTACCACTAATTTATCATGGCATTCTACAAAATAATGAATTTAAAGATGCTATCCAAGAATAAGATTAGAAACAGAACCATGTTAGGACTTTCCACGCCAAACTGATATATAAGAGCTTGGAGGAGGCGGAATGGTATGCATTGTAGAAACAGAATTTTCACCAAAAAAGACAAAGGAGTAACATCAGAGGTTCTACCAACCCAACAAAGTGTCGCTTTCATTGATCGCATGTTCGGAACAAAAAGTTCTATCTGAAGTAGAAGACCAATATTACCATTCATGATGAAGAGAAGGAATAAAAATTCAAAATATTGATCATATTTATAATTTCAAATATTACTGGATATGAATTTTTGGCCACTCTATGCATTAAACGAGAGCGTTATGAGGATCCTTAAATGGAGTACATGTGTAAGTTTAAGAACAATCCTTACGCACCAAGTCCTCAGTGAAAAAAGCTGACGGCTGAAATACAGGCTTAGAACCGCCTTCGTCAGTACTGTTTGTGGCATCAAAAATTTCTGATCAGGATTGAAGTTGCACTCAACTTCAAGCGATAGGTACAAGTTTTACTTGTCGAGGTCACTTGTCTAAGAATGGGTTCCCTTAAGCGAGGGGATTTAAATCTGATGCAAAAGCTCCGCCAGGCTGATAAAGAAATTTATCAACCGATTACTGTCAATATGCATCATTCAGATCAGTTTAACCAGCTTGAGGACGAACCAAAGTTCGCGTCTAGACACCCATGGCACCCACACAATTCGTGGTCTAATCCCAACAATTGATTCGATAAAGAGACTTAACGCTACGATCTATGCAATAAAAAGAATAAACATAAATTAGACACAGTAAGAACTTGAAGAACGACAGCTTCATATATTTTTAGATTTTGATTTTATTTTATATTTTTTTATTTCGTTGTTCTCCATGTACGACTACACAAACTTGTTCTTAATCTGTCTTATTCATATGACATTAAGCTGTCTCGAAAGCATAACCAGGTTGCCACACGCAGTTCCAACTACGACAAAAATATGCTGACCTAGAACAGACACCAAACCAATCCCCGTGCGATCTCAGTATTGGCAAACCAATTATCAACGTGAAAAACGTTTTATTTTTTGTATTTAACAAGAAGAAATCGTTTTGTTCGCTGCAAATTCATAGCAAGCGGGTAGTGGTGGCAAGTGTAAGCGAAAAATGGAGGACAGACATTGTCACTAGAGACAACAATTGGTCCAGACAATATCACTGAATGATTTTCTATACGCGACAGGTTGCTGTCGCTTAGGAATGTAGAAGGTGCAAGACAAAACGACAATGTGTTCCTCTAAAGAATTCAAAGAACTGCTCAAATAGACAACGTCCGGCTCTTTTACAGAAAAAAGTATGAAAGAAAAAATGTTCAAGTATAAAAGTGAAATATTCAAGTATCTCTCTTAGGACTAATAGCATATCCAGCGATTATAGTTCCAAAATGTGAACAACAGATATATTCATTGATTTTATACGAGCCCTAACTCAAGTGCATTGGCGCATTTGCAAGGATGTCTGTCGCATTAAATAGTTTAAAAATATGGACCATACTTCTCATTTGTTATAGAACTATCCTGCAGAATAATACCTGGAAAAAAGAATCCACGATTCTTATGGAAATATTTTTATACGCAGTGTGTATGAAGATCATATCAAATATGTTTGTAAACTTAGTTTTTCGATATCAATACCATAGCGGTTGTAGCATCTGTTTTATTTTTATTAAATATTTAAACACATGCATGAGTTTATCCATTAAAAAGCAAACTAATGAATAATCTAAATTCATATTAGACCGGATATCATTTGTCTTTTCATACGCGTATAACTTTCTAAATTCTATGTCACTTTGCAGTAAAGAAAAAAATCCCTTGTGCTTTTATGTTTTGAAATTGTTACGTTTTGCTTGAGAATGATTGTGTGGTAAAGAGTAAAGAATACATAATACTACATAAAATAAAATTACCTGCGAATACCAATCATCTCGTCTGATAGTTTATTAACGTAGATTACAGACTTCAATGTGGTTAATAATGAGCGATTTAGCTTTGATATGTAAAAAAGATTTCTTTGCATTCAGTTACGGTAATTACATTTACTTATATAACATATTCTTTATTTAAGATTCTGTGACAACCTACGTGGATAAAGACCTATTTCTATTATTTGGATTGATGTGCTGATCAAAGAAGACAATGTCAAATCCTTCATCAAAAGTCTGAAAGTTTGAAATGCAGGAAAACTTGGAACATATGTATAATTCCGGTCTCAAAAGTAATTTTAGTTCTGCGATTCTATCATTTATATTTTTATTTCAAAGCATTGTTCTGCAAGAACAAAAGGAATTAAATAAAACGAGTCATAATCATATAGATATAACTTCTTGTAGTACGTATACACATGAACAATATATAACAATTGTATGTATTGTATATCACATCTCATTGTATATGCACGCATTGTATATGAACGGATAACAAACTCGTTGACAAAGCATTTAAAGAAAAAAATTTCATAGCAGAAAACAACAAAAAATGCTGGATAAATGATATTCATACATTTATAAAAAAAAATGCTGGAATCTCTAGCCCTAAAAATAATGAATTGCATCAAATCATAAAAGAAAAAATTACGTATTGAATTTAAATAGAAATGGAGATCTGTTTTATCAGAGAGTAAATCTAAACAATCAGGGAAGCTTCGGATATACGCGTCATTCAAGGTTATTTTTGAGATGGAAAAATATTTCGAAATTATAAAAAAATCCGCAAATAGCAAATGTTGTACTCAATTTAGAATCAGTGCTCATTCCCTTGAAATTGAAAGGGGGAGATATATAAATATAGAAAAAGAAGAAGGAAAGTGCACACTATGCAATTGTAATGAAATCGAGGACGAATTCCATCTTTTATTCACATGTCCTCTATATGAAAACAAACGAAGAGAGTTTGTGTGCAGTCTCAACAGCAATCCTAACTAGACCAATCTGTAACAGAGGGAAGCATTGGTTTGGCTTATGTCCAATGACGATAAAGATATTATAATAAATCTATCAAAATATATTTATGGTTGTTTTGAGATGAGAAAAAACAAAATGTTGAACAGTAATAGCAATTAATCTATAACGTTTCTCCCAAAGGGCAACTCCATTCATTTTGATATAAATCATTTTTATTCATTTTGTTTGTATTCTAGTCATTATGTACGTGTTTGTAGATACTGTCTTTGTAATCTTTAGTTTAGATTTTCTCTCTTTATTTGTAAAAAAAACTTATTTGCCTCTCGTGGTTACCAAAATTGGAATAAAGAATTTACTTACTTACTTACTTACTATGCACAATGAAGAATTTTTATTTAATAACAAAAGACTATCTCAAAGGGTATAAGTTATTATTGTAATTTCTCATTATCAAATATTAAATGGCAAATCTAAAATATATAGTGTACATTATATATATATATATAACAATCAACGAAAGTGAACAGTAAACAATTAATTCAGTTGATATTTCGATAACTATCCGTATCTTTATCAAAACACAATAAAAATCAAAATAGAATCAAACAAAGACTATATACAAAAGTAAGTCTAAACAAAATATTCAGAACTACATTCTTGACGCTGGTTAACACAAATGTAATACGAGATAAACCCGGAGGGAGAAATAGAAAAAAAATGTCAGTAACTGTACGTCGGCTAAAAATATTTAACAAAATCAATAATTGAAGTAAATGGATGTTTCGTTAAGAGTAATATTTGTAATTAGAAATGGTGTTTTTTAAATACAATAAATTTCAGTGTGTTAAAGAATTTCAATAATCTCTAAAGAAATCAGGCTTAACATTCAAGCTGGATTTGATTTTTTTGCATCCAGAAACGTTCTTTTGCTTGTCGCTTTGTCTCATTCCAAGATTTATTCTGGTCAATGGCGACAACTTGCATGTCTGTCCAGCTATGCCCAATGCTTTTGAAATGGACAGCTGTAGCCTGTGTTAATTCTTTTTTTCTGTACGTGATTACGATGTAAATTAATGCGGAGATTAAGTGAGTTCTTTGTTTCACCGATATATTGTTGTTGACGTACCGCACAGGTAATCATATAAATTACATTTTCGGATTTACAGGACAAATAAGGAAAAAATGGTAATTCTCGCTAGTTGCTGTGCTCTTGAACGTCGATGTTTTGGAACTATGTTTGCACACAAGACAACGTTTGTCTTTGCAGGTCTTAAGTTGTCCTATTTCGGTTGATTTAAATTGACTTTAACGAGGATGTCCTTCAAGTTCTTGGCTCAGTGAAATGATATAAGTGATGGTTCGGGGAAAAGGGCTTTCATTTTAGGTGACACATGCAGGACTTTCATGTATTCACGTGTGATAGCTGATAAATCTATGAGTTGCGGATGGAAGGTCGTAACGAATGGAATACGTGAATTTCTTTTCTTTTTATTTATGTATTGCAACAACTGTTTGCGTTCTAATGTTGAAACCTTTTCAATTGTTTTTTGCACTTTGTGTGCTTTGTAAAACCTATTAACTAAATGGTCTTTAAGTTCTATGGTCCTCTTGTTGAATGTTTGGTCATTCGAACATATTCGACATAGTCGGGTGGAGAGACTATGCGGATTTGCATCAACACGGTGTCTTGGATGACAACTGCTCGGTAGCAGATGTGCGTGCGTATCGGTTGGTTTAGTGTGTAAATCAAAGCTTATTTTTCCGTCGGCAAACGTTGTAGTAGTGTCGAGGAATATATTTGAAATTTCCGATATGCTGGCGGTGAATTTAATCGATGGATGATAAGTGTTTAAAAATTCGATAAATTCATCAAGAACTTGTCTAGTATCTGTCCATTTCATTTCAATGTCATTAATGAAACGGAACCAACTATAAGGCTTGTAAGGAGCTTCCTGGATAATATGCTTTTCTAAATCGCCAATGAATATATTGGCATAAGATGGAGCTACTGGCAGTCCCATAGCAGTCCCATTGACTTGAAGAAAATTTTCATTGTAATAACAAAGTTGTTTCGTTCTAATACAAGACGCAGAAGATGAACTAAGGAATCTGTAGATGGTAATTGAAAAGGCCTAGTATCCCATACTTTTCGACATGCGTTTATTCCTTCTTTATGAGGAATGTTCGTACAGTTACAAGGAGTTTATGAGGAGGGAGATTTTCAGATGGTGTTTTATTTATATAACCTGTAGTGACTTTGATAAAAGAAGGGAGAGATTCAACAAATTGAGTAAAAAGCAGCTGAATATATTGGAAATACATTTTATTTTCCAAAAAATACATTTTGTCACAGCCAGTTTCAGCATATAAGTTTCTGTCTACCTGTCCCAATTTTTTTAAACTAAGAGATATGTGTTCGTCTGTCCACTCAGCAATCTGTACTATTCTAATATGAAAAAGAAAGAAAATGGGATAAATGTCAAGGAGATAAAATGCCATCTCCAGGTTAAAACGACCCAAATTATAGCATCTAGAGGTCTTCAACACAGTGAGGAACCTCACACCATATAGCAACCTTAAATGGCCCAAAAAGTAAAAAAAAAGTGAATAAATCAATGAAAACAAACCATATGTATGAATTTGCACTGACGATCAGAAAGGTATCACTAAAATATTCAGTTATTCATCTCCTTTTCATATTTTATCTAACCTGTGTTATTGGTTTTCATTAACAAACATGACTTTATCAATACCTTGTAGGTAAATGAAACTCCTCCAAAACTACTAAAAAAACTGATCCTATCAAATTCTACAATGACAAGTGCACAGTGGAAACGAATTATAATTCGTTTCCACTGTGCACTTGTCATTGTAGAATTTGATAAATTCGTTTTCACTGTGCACTTGTCATTGTAGAATTTGATAGGATCAGTTTTTTTTTATCCAAAGCAGGACACGACTCGATCTGTCCGTCTGTCTACTTTTTTGTCATTCTCCTTTTTTATCCACAATTCCACAATGTATGTTGATATTTATTCCTCCATTGCTACCAAGGGAGTCTGTTTAATCTTTTAAAGATGTGTCATATCATGATAGCATTCTTTTTCAGGTTTGTATTTGAACCATAATTGAAGTTTCCTTTAGCAAAACATTGCCTTACCATTCATTTTCATTCGGGATACCCTTTGTAAATTGTCAATTTTGCCCAAATTAACGAATAAATTAATTATAATGAATCTTTTAGAGAATGGTCATAATTTGATGCATTATGCATGTTGTATTTTTTACTTGCCTGGATATAAAATTATAAAAAATTACAAGGGAGAAATTAGTTCTGTAAATATAAGTATTCCATGTATACAATCTATGAAGTCCATAAACGTGGTTCCATTTCGGGATTATTGGTAACGATATGTGACGTGGTTCATGGGTCCCTATCAGGGGTTAAGTTTGTTATGCCTTTTAAGGTATGTGAATATGTGCCTTTTGCTCGACCTATCAATTTCATACAGGTAACGTAAAGGTGACCATTTACCGTCTTGATACAAAAATATAGCTAAAAATGAAATTGTAGCTAATGTCCGGGAGACACTACTGGGTATTCTTTTCTTAATTTATCCCTATCAATCGGCTCATTCGCCCTGTGAGGTTGTGTGCATCCGCTTCGTAATTTGTGCGTGTTTGTATAACCAACATTATATTTCTAATTATGGTGATAATTGAAATTGAAAATAGAACTTCTAAGACTTGGGTAAAATTTGGCATAGAGGTTTCAAAAGGTTTGCAGGTCTCATGTGAAGACTTTAAGTTCTGAAATGGGGGTTCCTTCGGAAAACTTCTTGTGTTTGAATCTAAGAAAATTGATACATGTACTATTAAATGTTTTATTTGGATTTCGGTTTTTAATTTAAACTTTCACATATTTATCAAAAAATTATTACACTATCATCGGGTGATAGATACTGATCAAAAGTTGACCCTAAAGGCCTCAAAATTTCCAAAAATGGCATTCAAACAGAAAAAGACGGAAAAATTTTAAGTGTTCAGAATCGAATGAATTTTTTCCGGAAAATAACCTTGCAATGGTATTGGATCTCGTTAATGGTATTCATCGCAATGAGGGCAGAAAAAAGGCAGGGAATTCAAAGTGTACATACTTATTCTTTTAACAGATATGTAAATCTCATATATCTCGATTTCAATGATCGTTTGGAGACGTATCGTGTTTGTATTCAAACATAATCAATACAAATTTATTCCTTTATTTGTTTGTCCCAAGTTTTGTTTCGTGAGCAAGCAGTTTAAGAAAATGTCATCACAGAATTATTTAATAATTGGCAAATATTTGGAACATTATCTGAAGTTGATTCTCTTAAACTGATTTGGTTAAAGTGCGGCTATTTCCGAGATAACTGCCAAGCTATGCATGACTGAATTTTGACAGTTGCGTTCTTTTTTAAAAAACCAAGATGCATAGATTGAAGGAGTTTACCCATTGTAGTGCAATTCCACACAGTTTTTGTCGTGATCGGCTGATAAAAAAAGTCCAACATTGGCGAAAATAAAATAACATGAGTATCTCCCTCATGCAAAGCTCTGTCCTTAGCTGATTTTAGCTTTACATTAGATCATATTGGTCGTTTGTTCTCTTTCAGTTTTTAAACATTTTTAAGTTTATGGTCTTCCAAACGTTTAGATTAGATTTTATCTGCACTGAAGAGACATAAGTTGTCGAAATGCGCATATGGACCCAGATCACTAATTGACCCTTTGAACTGATACACACAAAAGTAGTGCTTAATTCGGTCAACCACTCAGCAGGCTTCGAAGATGTACTGTTTACTCATACCTGAATGAATGGACATTGTAGTGGCTGTTTTGGAAGTAGGACTTACTGCAAAAAACTTATGTAGATTTTCAACCTTATATAATAAAGATGTGTATGAAAATTTTCAACTTCATTGGAAGATGTCCATTCAGGATTTTTTTGATATCGACATGGGGATTATTTTGACATTTTTCGGGGTTTGCTAAATCCCGGAAAATCGAAACTGACATGCCACCCCGAAAATTTAATGGAAGTTACCCCACTCGATTCCGCTCGTTTTGAGGGGTAACACATGTACCAACGAAATATAGAAATGGGTGGAATAACTCAAAATGTTACTATTGGAGCCTATGGAAAATTAATTGGTGTTTTGTGCCCAACTTATGCAGTACTCAATTTAGCATGTCATCAAACTACATCCATTATTTGTAAACATCGTGGATTACCAGTTGGTCCGAAGCAGGTCAGTTTTACACTATTTGTCATAATTAGTCAAAACAATACGAAATAACATCCTCAAATAGTATTTTTTGAGAAATATTTAGATGTTCTGTACAGGTATTTCGAATGTTTGAAAATGGCAATTGCCAAAATTTGACTCGGGGGTTATGGTGCATTGAAAATTTTGTTCCAAGAGGTATCAATATCTCTTTTTTTCTGATGGAAAATGCAAAATCAGGAATGTTGCAAGATTGTCAAAGAAGATTGATTGAAAAAATGTGAATATCAACCATAATAAGAGGCTTCACGCTCATGTGACATGCTATGTGCATGGAACCAGGAAACTTTAATTTAGAGCCTTAATTCGTAAACAGCGAGTGCCAATTTTGTACTGAAATTCAATGAACCATAGTTCTCAGCCCGACTTTATAACGTGTAAATACAAG
This sequence comes from Modiolus philippinarum, assembly GCA_002080025.1. NCBI lineage: Eukaryota > Metazoa > Mollusca > Bivalvia > Mytilida > Modiolidae > Modiolus > Modiolus philippinarum. Next base: position 88,698 of record MJUU01061181.1, read on the forward strand.
GAGTGTATTCTCTTCACCAAGTGTACATACTAAGTGCATCGACCCCCCCTTTTTTGCACAAAAAGCAACCCAAGGCAACACCTGTGTAGACCTGTACTTTTACCGCATACATCTTAATTAAATAAAGGAAATTAATTTTAATAACTGAATAAAGGAAGTGAAAATTAAATAATGCACATGCTCAAAATAGTTTATTTAAAGCAACTTTGAACATTTTTGGTTAATTCATAAAAATAAGATGTACAAGATTCATTTTAAGGGGGACGGCTCTCAAAGCTTTGCCAATAATTTCAATGTAGCATATCACAATGCCATTTTCCTTTAAAATTGACTCATAAATAAACAATATTAACAGAACAGACATGAATCCTACATATTGGTATACACAGACATACATAAGTATTGACATACTTACATACATACCAACATACATACATACATACATGCTAATAAACCGACATACATACATGTACATACTGACATACAAACTGACATTCATACCATCATACACACTAGATTATAGATGCATACCAGCATATATACATACTGACATACATACCAACATACATACACACTGACATACATACCAACATGCATACATACATACTGACATACATACCAACATACATGCATGCTTATACCGACATACATATATACATGCATACGTATACTGACATACATACCTGCATGCCCATACATGTATACTGACATACCGACATACATACATACATACATACATACATACATACCGAAATGCAAACCGACATACAAAATTAAATAATTACAAGTATTTAATATTTTTATTTATTATTTATTTAATTGATTATCTGTTTCCTATGCATGCGACACCTATTCTAAGGTCTCTGCTTTCCAAAGGAAATGCTTTGTTACCATGAATAAATTTATGTTTTCATAGTTGTAACATTTAGCTATCTGATGAATGTTTTTAGCAAGAAATGATGACATCATAATGCTATGACGTCACAATATATATGACGTCATCAAATGCACTGTCAAAGAATTGACTGTGCTTTTCATACCAAAAGGTTTGGTTATACTAAAACAGCTGTAAAACGGTTAAAACGAGTTGGATTTTGACAAATGAACCCATTTTAAAATTGGTGTGCTCTATGCTAAATTATCATTGCAATAAAAAATAATTTTTCACACAAATAAAGAGCTTTAATCATGTTAATTGTGAAAATAAAGCTGAATTTTGCAAAAAATTACCATATATTGGGACAATTTTCACAGAAAAGGCCATTTTTCATATAGATTTCATGGAAAATAGAGATAATAAGGGAAAGTTTATGGCTTTATTTATGTTTATTTTTATTTTAGATTGAAGTTAAGGTTTCAGAACATTGTTCAGGTAGGCATATTTAAGTTATTAAGAAATATGCAATATTCTGCATTTTCTTGCGATATTTACTGTTGTAGGCTGGACCATTAAAATATCTCTGTTTCCTTTATTTTTGTACAGATTTGGATAAAATTTCACAGAATTGTTCAGGAAGACCTACAGAATGGCATAACACTGGAAAAGAAGGAATATTTGACTTTCGGTCTTTTAATATGGACCTAGATCACTAATTGACCTTTTGAACTGATACACACAAAAGTAGTGCTTAATTCGGTCAACCACTCCGCAGGCTTCGAAGATGTACTGTTTACTCATACCTGAATGAATGGACATTGTAATGGCTGTTTTGGAAGTAGGACTTACTGCAAAAAACTTATGTAGATTTTCAACCTTATATAATAAAGATGTGTATGAAAATTTTCAACTTCATTGGAAGATGTCCATTCAGGATTTTTTTGATATCGACATGGGGATTATTTTGACATTTTTCGGGGTTTGCTAAATCCCGGAAAATCGAAACTGACATGCCACCCCGAAAATTTAATGGAAGTTACCCCACTTGATTCCGCTCGTTTTGAGGGGTAACACATGTACCAACGAAATATAGAAATGGGTGGAATAACTCAAAATGTTACTATTGGAGCCTATGGAAAATTAATTGGTGTTCTGTGCCCATATGCAGAATTTAAATTCACAGTAACTTCGAAATTATTGAAATCTATGGTAAAATTCTTCACAACGTTTTAAAGAAGAAATCTGATGTAATCAAATGAAAGTAGTAGGTAGTTGGAACACCAATTCAAAGTTGTTGTAACAACAAAAAATGTGTTCAAATACATCGGCATACAAATATCGGAGGAAAAGGGGGGGGGGCAAATTTCAAAATAAAAAAATCAAGCAAAAAATGTCAATTCATATTTAAGATAAATTAAAATACAAAGCAAATGAACAAAAAAGATAAAAAAGCCCCAAAAATTGAAGCATTAGTGGTTCCAATCCCTAACTGGAGGTATCATCACGTGCTCCGGAAGGTAAGCACGATCTGCCTTACGCGTATGACCCGTCACACTGCTAATGAAAAATCCGGTATAATTGTTGTATGACTCACGTTACATGTATTCATTAACCTGACACAGTTTCATATCAGAAACGAATACTAAAGTATCTTCAATTAAAAGTTTATATAGGTTACCGTACAGAAAAATTTTATTTTGATCTTCGGTTGTTTGCTGAAACAAAACCAAGGGTTTTCCCTAATTCTACTTGCAACACTCATTGTTCTTGGACATGTGATTTCAAGATGAAGAACAACAATAAAAGCGTTGTTCCATTGCTTACTATTACAATGTATTTGTAGAAACTTTGTCTCCGAGTCCCCGAGGGTATTCACCAGCCCAGTAGTCAGTACTTCGGTGCTGACCCGAAAGCCGATTATTTTTGATACCTTATAATATCTAAAATTTTGTAAATTTTATTGAAAACTAAGGAGTATCTCCCTCATGCAAAGCTCTGTCCTTAGCTGATTTTGGCTTTATATTTAGACCACTTTGGTTATTTGTTCTCTATCAGTTTTTAAACATCTTTGAGTTTATGGTCTTCCAAACGTTTAGATTTTATCTGCACTGATGAGACATAAGTTGTCGAAATGCGCATATGCAGAAAGTAAATTCACAATAATTTCGGTATTTAGTTATTTGCATTTGCATTTACTGCATATCAAGACAAGACATTGTTAATGTGAAGTTTTGATTAAGGCTCTGGATCTCTTACTGGACAACATTTTTGTTTGATCGGGTAACAGCAAGTGAACGAATGTCAATTCCAAATACAAAGAGAAAAGCCACGCACATTTTGCTCCTTTACTTTTTAAAGGAAAAGAGACAGATTGCAAAACTTTGACATCCGAACATTTATCTGAGGTTGAATGGTGAAAAATGATTTAATCAACGAAAATGATTTCGTAACACCCAGATGATGACTGTAATCTATTGACTATAGATTCTACTAAAGATACCAGACTGACATGTACCAACTTAGAGGTAACAATAAACCCAATAAGCAATGTCTAGATGTTACATAACTGAGAAAAAAAACATATAAAATATATTGAAGGATGAAATGGAGGTCAAGATGACACAACAAATGTCAGACTGACATGTAGGCACTAAGATGTACAATGAATGAAATATGGACAATTGCTGAGAAATAGCAATGAATTAAAAAAAAATAACAAAGACACAGGTCAATGAAACGGAAGTCAATGTTACTTGATAGTTGTTAAACTAGAAGGAACCTACTCAGGCCTCTACAATAACTTTTTTTCTAACTTGTCCCTTCGGACAAGTACCTCTGGAGATTTACTTGTCCGAATGAAATTTTAACTTGTCCAAATATTTGACTGAATATCCAAAAAGAGTATCAGAAATAATAATAAAAATAAAAGAAAAATATGGTATTGGTTAGAAATGACGCATACTGACATAGGCTTATGTAGTTTAAAAAAAGGGTACATTAAACTGATCAGAAGACAAAAGAACTTGAAATATTATCTAGCTGTACTTAGGCAAGTATGTACATATTTCTGTGAAAATCTGGTATTTCACATCAATAGATACTAGATATTACTGAAATAGTTGTTTTGTGAAAAGACTTATCAGACTTGATTGGGTTTACAGATATTGTTTGAAATATACAGTAGTAACAATAAATGCTAGAGTGAGTATTTGGGACCTGTCTATGGCTGTTTCTTCATTCAGTCTTAATATTACACAGATTTCAAGATAATGATATGAACTTGTTAAACTGGAGTTTTCTATGTATCATGTGCATTTTTGTCACATGCACATTCACTCCATATCCTTTCATTTTTCTATTTGCAGATACTTTGGGAAACCATGTTACCTTCATGATTTTCACTTGCATTGAATTGAAATAAATTGCAAAGGAAATTGTAAATGTGCCTGATCGTTTTTCAAGTAACATCAAACTGTTCCATCAATATCAATAATATGTAGGAGTACGTTTCTTTTTTTTTTCTATTTCGTTTTGCTTAAGAATCCGTATTTTTATTTCGTTTCGTCTAACGATCGGTATTATCAAAATGGGGGACACGAGTAAAAACGTAAATGTTAACGTTGAAATTTGTCAATATTTCGTTCTTTGTTTTTAGAGGAATCTAAATGAATTTTCATCGTTACGTATTGTTATTGGGGATTTGAAATCCTAGTAAGTTTGACAAATATTTTAACTTGTCCCGATGGACAAGTGACTTCAGAATTTCACTTGTCCGACAGACGTTTCCACTTGTCCCGGGCAATCGGACAAACGGTGTTGTCGATGCCTGCTACTACATGTAACAAGAATCAACAACGAAGCATGGACTGCAAATGGACGTGAATGTAAAAAAATTAACCAAGTCAATGAACCATAAAACAGCATTAAAGGCAACATAACAGGTATACAACTAGCGTGTACTTACAATGATGTAGCAATACATCAAAATGGTGTCTTCAAACATAACAACAGCTCACAAATTGACTTGAATGTAAAACTATGTCACAAAATGAGGTCGAGTTCAATTGACAACCGACAGACTGATGTGTACACAATAAGATATATCAATACACTATTTTACGAGAGGATATGGAGTAAATAAACATGAGACCATTACACACATGTTAACTCCAACTGCCATAATTTTAATGCGCTGATTGGCCATTTCGGAAATTAATTCCTCCATGCATAACAAACTTGAATTGGGAACTGTCGTTAAAGGTATTATGAAGTCATTGAACCGTAAGATAATGTCAAGGTCATCTTAATCATGTGATGTTGGAATTTTCAAATTTTAAGGTTTTAAGGACGTTTACAACGACGACGCCGCCGAAAAGGTAATACCCATGCCTTGCATTCAGCGACTTTCGTTAAAAAGTTAATTATGACAAATTCATTTTTGTTCAATACGAATAGCACAAGCGTTGCAATAATCCAGAATTTTTTGGGGGGTTAAATGCCATATGACTTATGAGAAATGATCCAAAATATCAATAACAAAAAAGGCATCATTTCAAATGTTAAGCTTCAAGTATTAAATTTTGCCTGAGACGTGCGAATGCACACTAAAAACCCACAAGAGACACCCCTAAAACCGATTGTGAATTGCCAAAAATATTATCAACCCGGAAAAAAATTTAATAAAAATACGTAAATGATCAGCAAAACAAGACCAGGACAGCTGACTGGCTAAATTTGTTTCTATTTTGAATCCAAAGATTGGTGATCTGTGTGTTATTTTTAATGACTTATGATTTTTGAATATCATTCAGTGTAGTTAATAAAATTTCTCAACACCTTTATGAACTGAAATTTCAGCTCATTGAAACAGTTTTAGGATTCAAGTGTCTTTGTTATTTTCAAGTGTTAATTTACATTTAGGTCTACGTTAGTTATAAATATATTTCGAAATTTTCTTTTCTTTAATATTCTCATAGCTTTCAACTACCCGAATCAGTAGATGATTTTGATTCACCTTGGATATTTTCGAGAAACGTATGAGCAACGAACTTCTTTATCATTGTCCATGCTTTCTCAATACAGATCCCTGGCTTTGACTGAAACCAAAACTCAGCAAAGAAGAAGTGGAGTTTAATATTTTCTTGAAACCCTGCAATTCGCAAATATATTTGTAGTAATAAAATTTGTTTGCTTGATGGATATTTATGTATCCGAAAACGTAATCACGGACATTTCACAGCACAATGTGTATGATCACTTTTTAGCTCACCTGACCCAAAGGGTCAGTGTGAGCTATTGCCATCACTTGGCGTCCGACGTCCGTCCGTTAACTTTTCAAATTTTCATCTTCTCCTCTGAAACCACTGAAGCAAATTCAACCAAACTTTACAGGAATTATGTATGGAAGGTCCTTTACAAAGATTGCTCATTTCTTTCCGATCCGATAAAAAAAACATGGCCGCCAGCGCGGAACTTGGTTTAACATTGGACCCTATGAGAAAATTCACATTTTCTTCTTCTCCTCTGAAACTACGTAAGCAAATGCAACCAAACTTTGCAGGAATGATTTACTAAAGGTCCTTAACAAAGATTGCTCATTTCGTTCCGATCCGATAAAAAAACATGGCCGCCAGCACGGAACATAGTTTACATTGGCCCTATGGGAAATTCACATTTTCATCTTCTCCTCTGAAACCACTGAAGCAAATTCAATCAAACTTTACAGGAATTATGTATGGAAGGTCTTTTACAAAGATTGCTCATTTCGTTCCGATCCAATAAAAAACATGGCCGCCAGCGCAGAACTTAGGTTTAACATTGGACCCTTTGGAAAAATTCACTTTTTCTCCTTCTCTGAAATCGCTGAAGTAAATTCAGCCAAACTTTACAGGAATGATGTATTAAAGGTCCTGACCAAAGATTGCTCATTTCGTTCGGATCTGATAAAAAATATGGCCGCCAGCACAGGACATTGTTTAAGATTGGCACTATGGGAAATTCACATTGTCATCTTCTCCTCTGAAACCACTGAAGCAAATTCAACCAAACTTTACAGGAATGATGTATGGAAGGTCCTTAACAAAGATTGCTGGTTTCGTTCCAATCTGATAAAAAACATGGCCGCCAGCATGGAAGATAGTTTAACATTGGCCCTGTATGGGAAATTCACATTTTCATCTTCTCCTCTGAAACCACTGAAGCAAATTTAACCAAAAATTTAACTTTACAGGAATGATGTATGGAAGGTCTTTTCCAAAGATTGCTCATTTCACTCCCATCCAGCAACAAACATGGCTGCCAGCGCGGAACTAAGGTTTAACATTGGACCTGATGGGAAAATTCACATTTTCTTCTTCTCCTCTGAAACCGCTGAAGCAAATTCAACCAAACTTTACAGGAATGATGAACTGAAGGTCCTTAACAAAGATTGCTCATTTCGTTCTGATCCAATAAATAACATGGCTATCAGCACAGAACATAGTTTATTTTGGCCCTATGGGGAATTCACATAAAAAACATGGCTACAATACAGAACATCGAAGACCCTGCTTTTCAGCATTTTGTCAGGTGAGCAATACAGGTTTAGTGTCCGAGCCTCTACTTCAATGTCGTTAGTGTCCTCTGTTCTATATATGTTAAATTATAATCAGAGCTCCCAGCCACCAAAACGGTATTTAAATTTAAAAAGATACAAAATTTCCGAATGTAACAACGCTTAACTATTTATCAAAATTCCTATTCGGATGCATGTTCATTGCATATCCGAAATACTAGGATTTTGATATTGATAAAAGGTTTTCTGTAAAAGTGTCACATGTTCAAAAAGTCATATTCGTCTGCGTTTTTTAAAAAGCTTATTACCCTCAAGTTAATTGTTCAGCTTCATAAGGGATGGACAAACTGTCCTTTATTTTATCATAAAGAACAAACTTAAATTCTCGGTAGCATGATTTACTTCATTCATTATTATCTTAATGTTCAAATCCATTTGCATTGTCTTCATCCGAATGAACATTTCGCAGAATCATCACATCTCTTTGGAATTTGTCTGCTTGGAAACAGGTCTTCCTTTGGTTCCAATGTCTGAATGTTAATGTTGTCGCTTCCTGTACCATGTTCTTCGTAATTTATCGGGTAAATAGCTGCGTCATTTTTTGTTTTGTCATTATTTCGTTTATTTGGCAACGTATATACATGTACATATTTGTTATCAGCGCCCTGAAATGGCCCTAGTTGATACTCGTTGCCTGATAGTCTGCCATCTTTGCTGCTTCTGTTGGATGCATCTGTGTCAAGTAAGGCAAAACCACAATCCTCTGAGCTCCGTACGCTTGTTAAATACAACAAGTTGGGACTATTCACATTTGATTCACTAACGCACTCTTTCTCAGAGAGACTATTGTTTTCTGATTTCTTCTCCATTGCAAATTCTCGAGGTGATACCGTTTTTGCTTTTTGACTTTCAAGTAGTTTACCATATTCATGCAAATTTTTTGACATTGCATCATTGTTTATTGGCTGATACGGGTTGAGATACTCAATATCATCTATTACCTCCAAGTAAGTATTCTCTGATGAGGATATACCTTGAACCGAAAGATTGGATGCGAATGCTGGTGGAACAATATCATTGTTACAAGTTGTGTTTGATATACTCGGACGTAATATGTCGTTATCGTTTATATACGCATAATGTGATAAAACATTCTCCATTTCGATGTTCAGTGCAATTTCGCTAATATGTTGGCTGCTATGAAGCTTTCTGGCGACCTCTTTTTTACAATAGCGACTTATGATGATATTTAGAAACACTGACAAAATCACAAGTCCTGCTGTTAACAGACCATAGTACAAAATGTTTTCATTCGAAAAGAAACCTGAAGTAGACAAATAATTGTTTAAAAGAAAGATGTGAAAAAAACTATAGTTACTCGAATGAACTCTGTCACTGTCCCTTTCTTCAGTCTCAATTCTTCTGTCCCTAGTCTTTTTCCCTAGTGTATGCCAAATTTCTTTCAACCACATCCCCATTTAATATGTTATATTTTTGAACAAACTTCATTTGGTGGTTATATTGGTAGTGAAGATAGGAGATAGGGATCAGAGTGTCAAAAAATTTACAAATAACATTGTGATTGTTTCTGTTCAACAAGAATTTTTTAGATCCTCTATGAATACTATGTACTTTGTACTTTACGTTGCAACAATAATCGTAAAACTGCATAGTGTCTGCATGGGTATAGATCTATTTTAATACTCTATTTCATGTCATTTTTATGTTTCACCTACAGACCAAAAGTTAAAGTCATGTGTATGCGAAACTGAGCGCGACAAATTTAATTATAATGACCGATACACATATCATATATCTTAAGTCTAGGTTAAAAGATGAAGAAGTTACAACACTGACCGACAAGCACTTGGAGAAAAGGTTTTATTCTAAAACTCAAAAGTCAAACACCAAGGTAATATGGAGGTCGTAATTGTTCACGACGAACCTTCTTCAGACGACAAACACTCATACTGGACAGACAAACCCCTTATTAAAAACGGTTATTTGACCTTGTGGTTATAGCTCACATGAAAGTCATTTCATACGCGACACACCTGTTTATAAATGATACAACATCATGCCAAATATTTTAAGTCTAACAAGAGCTGAATGGCAGCCAAATATACCCCCCGCTCATTGAACCCTGAACAAATATGGTAAGTGCAAATTTAAGTGGGTGTTGACACAATGCAGGTGTGGACACAACACAAGTATGGACACAATACAAGTATGGACACAATGATACAATCTTCAAAAAAAGAACTTTTCGGAAGGGCACCAATGAAAATTCTCCCTCATAATCAGACAAAAATAAAAATCACCCTGTTTTTGCCTCTTTGACATTTTACAAAAAAATCATAAGCGTTAGAGAAATTTCATTACAACACTTTGAAAACAACTTTTCAAGAGGAATACAATGAAAAAAAGTGTTTCTCTCCCTCAGTTTGATTTTTACAATATATCCGCTTTGAATTTTTTTTTTTTTTGAAAAACTGTCCAAGTCCAAAAAATCATTGCCAAAGAAATCAACGAAAGTCCCAGTCAAATTATCCCCCCTTCCTGGTTTTCGACAAAAATTATATATTCCTTCATGCACATCAAAATGAATTGTCCTTCCTTTGTGTAAAGTTTCATCAAAATCCTTTAAAAGGTTTAAGAGGAGTTGCTCTTACAAGGTTACCCATACATAAGGAATCTACAAAAAGTCAAAGTCTAAATACCTCCATTTCCTGGTTTTGGACAATAATTATATTCCTTCATGTACATCTCTATATAGTCTCCTTCCTTGTGTAAAGTTTCATCAAAATCCTTCAAGTGGAAAAGAGGAGTTGCGCTTACAAGGAGTGTGGACAGACGGACGGAGAGACAGACGGACGGAGAGACAGACAGACAGACAAGGTGATTATCTTTATACCCCAAAATTTTAAATACCGAAGAAATGTATTCGTTCGACGAAAGAACGGCGAACGAAGATATNAAAAAAAAAAACAAAAAAAAAAACAAGCATACCTTGTGAAATACGACACAGAAAAATACACAGGGGAAGAAGTGATTATAGAGTTTTTGATCGACAATATATTTGTTGAATTTGGAAGACTTGTTTTTCAACAGGCACAAATTGTGCACCTCTTGTACCTGATCTCACCCATGGTCTTTATTGGGTCCGCGTTGTTCATTTGTATGTGTTACTCCATTTTCTTTTTTTTGTACCGTACTCATGTGGTGTCCTTGTTTCTTGTTGTTTGCGTTGTTGCCGTTTTCTCTGGATTGTTTGTTGTTTGACTGACGGTTCGGTTCACACTTACTTTACCATAAATTTAGTTTCTGCATCTAGTTCATCTTTCAAATAACAAAATACCCAAGTTACTGTGAAGTTAGTTTCTGCATATGTGCATTTCGACATCTAATGTCTCTTCAGTGCAGATTAAATGAAAAAAAAATTGGAAATAAATCAACCAAAATAAGTGTAAAAGCTGATACAGAACAAATTATCATTAGGACCTAAAAAGGAAAACCAAAATTATCTAAGGGCAGAGCTATACATGAGCGAGATACTCCTTAGGTTTTAACAAAATTTCCTGAAATTTAGATATTGCAAGTTTTAAAATAAGATCGGTTTGTGTGGCCAGTACCGAAGTACTGGCTACTGGGTTGGTGAATGCCTTCGGGGACTAACAGTCCACAAGCAATGGCATCGACCCACTGGTAATAAATAACAAATTACCGAAGTTACTGTGAATTTAGTCTCTGCATATGCGCATTTCGACAACTTATGTGTATCCAGTGCAGATCAAAACAAATAATGTTTGCAATCCATAGCCGAAATATGTGTAAAAGCTGATAGAGAACAAATTACCAATCGGAAATAAAAAGGAAAACCAAGATCATCTAAGGACAGAGCTATGCATGAGGGAGATACTCCTTAGGTTTTAACAAAATAGACAACAATTTAGATATTGCAAGTTTAACAATAAAATCGGTTTTCGGGACAGCACTGAAGTACTGGCTAGTAATGAAATAAAAAACAATGATGCTTAGAATAACGGTCTTCAAGTTGCATTATATCCGTTGAAAATACACTTTTGAAGGAATAACATGGGCAAGATAGTTCAAATATTTATTACTAAATTCTATATAATTAGGTTTGTAAGAACTTCTCACTGACTGCATGGGTAAATATTCATCGGTGAGACATGAAAATGCTATTACAAGCATACTAATCAAACACGTTTACTTAATTCTTAGTAATAAAATAATGAATCGCTATTTCATGATAAATCCCTTGTCTTACTCGGTCTAATTCAAGAAGGGGACCATCATATCTACAAAATAAATGTGTTAATAATCGAAAAGTGCTTGTGAAAGGTTAATGATGTAAACAGTATGACAAGATATGTTGCCAAGACAACAATTGAAGTTTTTCAACTTAATTTTATCAGAAGACTCATGTGCATTTACGTTTCCTTGGTTTTTGTTTAATGTAAAAAGTATTTAAACCAGAACTTCTAATCTTATATGTATATATTAACAGCATTACCTGAATTGCATGTGTCGTGTTCTGTTTTACCACTCTCGCTTTCAGTAACTTCTTCAAATATATACAAAAATTGCTGTTTTCACTTCTTTTCAAATCTACGCCATTTCATTATTAATTAAAAAATTGTCAACAAATAGAACAAAACAATTATGTCTCTGTTTAGTAAAATATTGATAGCAGGCGCAGTAAATTCCAACTAGACTGGCTATGAGATATATATATCTATTCATAAATGGTTAATTCGAGTCGTTTGCACAGTTCTTTGCCCCGCCGTGCGCGGTCCCGGCTGAAGAATAGGCCCGCAGCATCCTCTGAGCTTGGAGTATGAGCCATCCTAACAGAGGACCCCGAGGGAACCCCGGGATATAGAAATAGGACCCAGTATCTCCGGCTTGCGGGGTGTGACCCCTCCTAAACGGAGGCTGACCCCGAGGGTCCCGGGATATAGAAATAGGACCCATTCCGTGGTTGTGCGGGATTAATAAATACACAACCCATCTTTCGGATGGGATGTAAACTCAGGTCCACGTGTTGGAAGAAATGCCACGCTTCCTGCACGTTAAAGAACCCTTGTAGCAAGCTCTCTTTGGGGTGGTCCGTAGGTGATCGGCTACAAGGCTAAATTCCCCGCCCTTGACGATTTCACCCTACTTTTCCAGTGGCAGTCAGAATTTCCCGTCCCATGGCCATTTCCATACCCCAAAGTGATTATTTATCAACAAACTTGTTCTCGTCTTGATATAGCTGAAATATTGCTGAGTAGACGTTAAACAATATTCAATCAATCAATCAATCAGTTCTTTGCCCTTTTTATTAAATTTGAGGACGAATTACTACAATGTCATTATATGTATAGATTAAGAACATACAATATTTTGTGGTCTCAAATATGACTTTGAAATTGACATCAACAGATGCATTTATTTTCCCAAAAACGAATAGACCGTTTTGTTTACCTTTTCTTGTTTGTTTATTATATAAGCCCTAAAAGCAGTAAACAATAAGATGTTTGTTATTTCGCCGAGATCAATTCGAGTCTCTTTGTTATATCCTGCACATGGCTTAAATAGTCACTTGCATTTTTAATTAAAATTGTAAAACAACCAATGAAATTATTTAACTGACTGATTACATTAATAATACACTAAAAATGCTATTCATATAAATTAATATTGTTTATCACCAACCTGTATTTGCTTTTGTGAAAGGCGCTTGTGTTGAAAACGCATCATTTCTATTTCTGGAATAATCTTAAAATGAAATATATACATATTGAAAACATCTTGAAAATAGTTATAACCAAGAATGAAGGCAAAACAGACAATGATAAAGAAGTAACAAATCAGACTTCAGCACTAGAATTCATTGCAAAAGTGCTAAAACAACGTTTCTGTTATTCTTCATTCAATTCTTAGCACTTTTAATTTTCTAGAATTTCTTGCTTGCATTGCAGCAGTCGCAATATAGAAATTTTCGAGACTAGAAACCAATTAGAAAAAGAATTTTATTACGCATTAGTGCGTCATAACTTCCAAGATGAAACAAAGATGTAATATTGTACGTTCCAAAAAACAACTGCAAATTCAAAACAAATACAATCCCGAGTTCCTATCTATGTCTACGTTTCTCTTTTCTCTTTTGTTTTTCTTGTGCATTTCTCTTTGTAGTCATGATTCTAGCAATGAATCACCGATTACCGGCTTCAATGAGGAAAAGGGTTTTAAAGTGTACTTGCAAATTGATTCCAAATGTAAAAAGAGGTAACCAATAATGTCATGTCTGGTAGATAGTAGCAAGTTTTCTTACATTCGACTTGATGAGTGCCGTGTGTTTGTCTATATGTTGTAGTTGTCCACTAGCTTAAGACACTAGTGCTTTTGTCGGGCAAAGGATGACAGTGATTGTAAGAGCACTTTGCCAGTTTAATTGATGTTTGTTGACAATCCCGCACCCATGACCAAGAAAGACATGGATGTAGCGTTGCTCGACAATTAGCAAATAATTCCGCATAAACCGGTGCTAGGGGCCGTCTTAAACTTACTATGAGGTATGAGCAAAGCTCATTGTTGAAGGCCTCATGGTGACTTCAAGATGAAGAACAACAATAAAAGCGTTGTTCCTTTGCATGTTTTTTACCATGTATTTGTAGAGACTTTGTCTCATGTGCATTTACTCCATATCCTTTTATTCACCATTTGTAAATGCAGGTGTTTCGTGTTATTTTCTCTTCATCAATACCGATGTAAATCAAAAAGTTTACCACTCTTAAATCAGACTACGGCTTTGTGAACCAGAATGAAATATGCAAAGCAACATATCTCCTAAACTTCATTCTATTCATAACACTTTAAATTTTCCTGCTTATCAATTAGTCGTTTCTATTGAAACGATCAACATCCTGTTAATTTCGAGGCTGAAAACCAATTTTTTCATATCCTAAAGTTTCATTTAGTTCAAATCACTCGTCTCCATAACAATGATAGTCGTTTGAAATTTTGAGATCGTAAATTAGTTTCTTATATATGCTGTAGAGTATCTTAGTAGAGTTTTATCAGTTCATTGCTCTTTTAATTTTGCCATCTTTTACCCGTTTCAATACAGATCTCCTCATTTAAGAAAATCTTAGACCTTCTTCCAGAACTTGCCTAGCTATACTCCAGCAGAGCTTTACTAAGAAAAGATTAGCGGTCAATGAGATGTGCAACATTTTGTTGACTTTCCCACTTTTTTGCCGGTTTTTAGGCAAAAGCACCATTTAGGTGTTATTAAGAAAAGTTGCAGCAAGCTTTACACCTGCAGCGGACATATTTTTTTTTTCAAAATTTCGTAAGTTTCCCCGCCTTCCTCACCTTCTACATGTAAAATTAATTTGTTCCAATTTTTAATTCTCAGTTCCATTTGTTAGTCCCTGAGGGTATTCACAAGCCCAGTAGTCAGTACTTCGGTGCTGGCCCGAAAGCCGATCCTATTTGAAACCTTACAATATCTAAATTTTTGTAAATTTTGTTGAAACGTAAGGATTATCTCCCTCATGCAAAGCTCTGTCCTTAGCTGATTTTGGCTTTACATTGAGATCATATTGGTTTTTTGTTCTCTATCAGTTTTCAAACATCTTTGGGTTTATGGTCTTCCAAACGTTTAGATTTTATCTGCACTCAATACACATAAGTTGTCGAAATGGACCTATGTCGAATTCAAATTTACAGTAACTTCGGTATTAAGTTATTTGTTGCCACTGGGTCGATGCCACTGCTTGTGGACTGTTAGTCCCCGAGGGTTTTCACCAGCCCAGTAGTCAGTACTTCGATGCTGAACCGAAAACCGATCCTATTTGGAACCTTACAATATCTATCAATTTTCAAACATCTTTGAGTTTATGGTCTTCCAAACATTTGTTTTTATCTGCACTGAAGAGACATAAGTTGTCGAAATGCGCACATGCAGAATTCAAACTACGGTAACTTCAGTATTGAGTCATTTGTTACCACTGGGTCGATGCCACTGCTGCTGGACTGTTAGTCCCCGAATGTATTCAACAGCCTAGTAGTCAAGTACTTCGGTGCTGACCCGAAAGCCGAATTTATTTGGAACCCTCCAATATCTATTTTTTTGTAAATTTTGTTGAAAACTAAGAAGTATCTCCATCATGCAAAGCTCTGTCTTTAGCTGATTTTGGCTCTACATTTAGATCATATTGATTTTTTGTTCTATGTCAGTTTTAAAACATCTTTGAGTTTATGGTCTTCCAAACGTTTAGATTTTATCTGCACTGAAGACCATAAGTTGTATTCACAGTAAACTTCGGTATTTAGTTATTTGTAGAAATGTGGATATGCAGAATTTAAATTCACAGTAACTTCGGTATCAAGTCATTTGTTACCACTGGGTCGATGCCATTGCTGGTGGACTGTTAGTCCCCGAGGGTATTCACCAGCCCAGTAGTCAGTACTTCGGTGCTGACTCGAAAGCCGATTCTATTTGGAACCTTACAATATCTAAATTTTTGTAAATTTTGTGCAAAACTAAGGAGTATCTCCCTCATGCAAAGGTCTGTCCTGAGCTGATTTTGGCTGTACGTTTAGATCATGTTGGTTATTTGTTCTCTATCAGTTTTTAAACATTTTTGAGTTAATGGTCTTCCAAACGTTTAGATTTTATCTGCACTGGGGAGACATAAGTTGTCGAAATGCGCATATGCAGAATTTAAATTCACAATAACTTCGGTATTAAGTCATTTGTTACCACTGGGTGGATGCCACTGCTGGTGGACTGATAGTCTCCGAGGGTATTCACCAGCCCAGTAGTCAGTACTTTTGTGCTGACCCGAAAGCCGATTCTATTTGGAACCTTACAATAACTAATTTTTTGTAAATTTTGTTGAAACCTAAGAAGTATCTCCCTCACGCAAAGCTCTGTCCTTAGCTGAATTTGGCTTTACATTTAGATCATATTGGTTATTTTTTCTCTGTCAGTTTTAAAACATCTTATAGTTTATGGTCTTCCATACGTTTAGATTTTATCTGCACTGAAGAGACATAAGTTGTAGAAATGCGGATATGCAGAATTCAAATTTACAGTAACTTTGGTATTAAGTCATTTGTTACCACTTGGTCGATGCCACTGCTGGTTGACCGTTAGTCTCCGAGGTATTCACCAGCCCAGTTGTCAGTACTTCGGTGCTGACTGGAACGCAAATCCCATTTGGAAGCTTACAATATCTAAATTTTTGTAAATTTTGATGAAAACTAAGGAGTATCTACCTCATACAAAGCTCTGTCCTTAGCTGATTTTGGCTTTACATTTAGATAAAATTGTTTTTGTTCTCTATCAGTTTTCAAACATCTTTCAGTTTATGGTCTTCTAGACGTTTAGATTTTATCTGCACTGAAGAGACATAAGTCGTCGAAATGCGCATAAGATGAATTCAAATTTACAGTAACTTCGGAATTACAATATCTAATTTTTTGTAAATTTTGTTGCAACCTTAGGAGTATCTCCCTCATGCAAAGCTCTGTCCTTAGCTGATTTTGGCTTTACATTGAGGGCATATTGGTTTTTTGTTCTCTATCAGTTTTCAAACATCTTTGGGTTTATGGTCTTCCAAACGTTTAGAATTTATCTGCACTCAATACACATAAGTTGTCGAAATGCGCATATGCAGAATTCAAATTTACAGTAACTGAGGTGTAAAGTCATTTGTTCGATTCCACTTCTGTTGGACTGTTAGTCCTCGATTGTATTCACCAGCCCGGTAGTCAGTACTTCGGTGCTGACCCGAAAGCCGATCCTATTTGGAACCTTACAATATCTAAACTTTTGTAAATTTTGTTGAAACCTAATGAGTATCTCCCTCATGCAAATCTCTGTTCTTAGCTGATTTTTCTTTACATTTAGATCATATTGGTTGTTTGTTCTCTATCAGTTTCCAAACATCTTTGAGTTTATGGTCTTCTAAACGTTTAGATTTTATCTGCACTGAAGAGAAAGAAGGTGCCGAAATGCGCATATGCAGAATTCAAATGTACAGTAACTTCGGTATTAAGTCATTTGTTACCACTGGGTCGATGCCACTGCTTGTGGACTGTTAGTCCCTGAGGGTATTCACCAGTCGAATAGTCAGCACTTCGGTGCTGACCCGAAAGCCGATTCTATTTGGAACCTTACAATATCTAAATTTTTGTAAATTTTGTTGAAACCTAAGAAGTATCTCTCTTATGCAAAGCTCAGTCCTTAGCTGGTTTGGCCATACATTTAGATCATTCTGGCTTTTTGTTCTCTGTCAGTTTTCAAACATCTTTGATTTTATGGTCTTCCAAACGTATCGATTTTATCTGCACTGAAAAGACTTAAGTTGTCGAAATGCACATATGCTGAATTCATATTTACAGTAACTTCGGCATTTAGTTATTTGTTACCACTGGGTCGATGCCACTGCTTGTGGACTGTTAGTCCCCGAGGGTTTTCACCAGTCCAGTAGTCAGTACTTCGATGCTGATCCGAATGCCGATCCTTTTTGGAACCTTACAATATCTCAATTTTCAAACATCTTTGAGTTTATGGTCTTCCATACGTTTAGATTTTATCTGCACTGAAGAGACATAAGTTGTAGAAATGCGGATATGCAGAATTCAAATTTGCAGTAACTTTGGTATTAAGTCATTTGTTACCACTTGGTCGATGCCACTGCTGGTGGACTGTTAGTCTCCGAGGTATTCACCAGCCCAGTTGTCAGTACTTCGGTGCTGACTGGAACGCCAATCCCATTTGGAAGCTTACAATATCTAAATTTTTGTAAATTTTGATGAAAACTAAGGAGTATCTACCTCATACAAAGCTCTGTCCTTAGCTGATTTTGGCTTTACATTTAGATCATATTTGTTTTTGTTCTCTATCAGTTTTCAAACATCTTTCAGTTAATGGTCTTCTAAACGTTTAGATTTTATCTGCACTGAAGAGACATAAGTCGTCGAAATGCGCATAAGATGAATTCAAATTTACAGTAACTTCGGAATTACAATATCTAAATTTTTGTAAATTTTGTTGCAACCTTAGGAGTATCTCCCTCATGCAAAGCTCTGTCCTTAGCTGATTTTGGCTTTACATTGAGATCATATTGGTTTTTTTGTTCTCTATCAGTTTTCAAACATCTTTGGGTTTATGGTCTTCCAAACGTTTAGAATTTATCTGCACTCAATACACATAAGTTGTCGAAATGCGCATATGCAGAATTCAAATTTACAGTAACTGAGGTGTAAAGTCATTTGTTACCACTGGGTCGATTCCACTTCTGTTGGACTGTTAGTCCTCGATTGTATTCACCAGCCC
>MJUU01061181.1:107590-145365 GCA_002080025.1 Modiolus philippinarum
AAACGTTTAGATTTTATCTGCACTGAAGAGAAAGAAGGTGCCGAAATGCGCATATGCAGAATTCAAATGTACAGTAACTTCGGTATTAAGTCATTTGTTACCACTGGGTCGATGCCACTGCTTGTGGACTGTTAGTCCCTGAGGGTATTCACCAGTCGAATAGTCAGCACTTCGGTGCTGACCCGAAAGCCGATTCTATTTGGAATCTTACAATATCTAAATTTTTGTAAATTTTGTTGAAACCTAAGAAGTATCTCTCTTATGCAAAGCTCAGTCCTTAGCAGATTTGGCCATACATTTAGATCATATTGGCTTTTTGTTCTCTGTCAGTTCTCAAACATCTTTGAGTTTATGCTCTTCCAAACGTTTAGATTTTATCTGCACTGAAGAGACATAAGTTGTCGAAATGCTCATATGCAGAATTCGAATTTACAGAAACTTCGGTATTGAGTAATTTGTGACCACTGGGTTGATGCCACTGTTGGTGGACTGTTAGCCCCCGAGGGTATTAACCAGCCCAGTAGTCAGTACTTCGGTGCTGACCCGAAAGTAGATCCTATTTGGAACATTACAATATCTAAATTTTTGTAAATTTTGTTGAAACCTAAGGAGTATCTCCCTCAAGTAAAGCTCTATCCTTAGCTGCTTTTGGCTTTACAATAGTATCATATTGCGTTTTTGTTCTCTGTCAGTTTTTAAACATCTTTGAGTTAATGGTCTTCCAAACGTTTAGATTTTATCTGCACTGAAGAGATATAAGTTGTCGAAATGCGCATATGCAGAATTCAAATTTACAGTAACTTGGGTATTAAGTCATTTCACTACAAAAGTCAAATTGTCTGAATTTACCAATTTTTGTCTGATTTTGTCTGAAAAATTACTCGACGGTCCTAAATGTCTGATTTTGTGCTGAGTTTGTGTCCACAAATTCTTAATTATATTAACTTTGTCTTAAAATTTCTCGACACATTCCCGACAGTCTGAATTTGCATGAAAAATTCTTGATAAAATTCTCGACATTCTTAACATTCTGCACTATGTCTGAAATTTCTCGACAAATTCTTAATTGTATTAAAATTGTCTTAAAATTTCTCGACACATTCTCGACAGTCTGAATATGCGTGAAAAATTCTTGATAAAATATTCTTAACATTATGCATTATGTCTGAAACATTTGCAATCTTCGCGATAATCTTAATTTAAAATAGAAATTGGAAATTTTTCAC
The DNA here is from genome assembly GCA_002080025.1 of Modiolus philippinarum. NCBI lineage: Eukaryota > Metazoa > Mollusca > Bivalvia > Mytilida > Modiolidae > Modiolus > Modiolus philippinarum. The sequence continues at coordinate 108,817 of MJUU01061181.1, forward strand.
CATTTGATAAATTTTCTTTTTTTCATCTATATTTTATTATTTATCTTGTCTGCTTTAAACTATTTTCTTAGCTTATTTTGCTAGAATTATGTTCCAGTTCTACATTTATGTAAAATCACTTTTTATTACATTTATAATTAGTGTTTATGTTATAAATAAAAGCATTTTATTTTAAATAATGTCACAAAACCATGATGAAAAGGTCTGGATAACACTAATAAGGCATCAAATAAACAAAGCGAAATAAAAACATAAATATGCAATGGAAAAAAGTTATGGTTCTTCAGTTTCACTCGGATTGTCAACTTTTCAAGGATTTTTTTTACAAAATGTTTTAAAAACAATTGCTGCTAAGAATTTTTCAATTTATTAAGTACATACCTACTTATCATAATACGAAAATTTTAATGTATGGGCATTTTGTGGTGTTTCTTGGTAAATTACAAACTCTTTAAAGTTCATTTGCATCATACTGATACATATACTTGCATGTATTTTAATTATCTTTGCAATTACAGAAAAATTGTAAATGTTTTCATTATTTATCATAGTTAATATCTCTATCTATGGATAAAACTATTTACAAATAATATACTCTTTTTAATATGAAATGTTTTCCTAAATTATATAAAGACATAAAGTATAAGAACCAACTAATATGATTCTTTAGATAGTGTTTAAAATGATTGAACGGCGCGGCCCAAATTTTTTTTTTCTGCAATCAATTTTGAGATTTAGACTACATGTATACAGGAATAAATACAAACATTAAAAACACCTCCAATTAACAAAGATTGTAACAGGTGATTGATATTGTCTCAGGTAAACCTATTCATCAATTCATTCCTTGTACAAGTGCAATAGACAAGAAGTGTCATACTAGTATATTATGTATAGAATATACAAATCTAATACCTTTGAAGACTAATCAGTTCTGCTTATTTGGTAATGCTGTTAAATTGCTTCCAAATCCAGGATAAATAAATTTAATGCATGTCTTTGTAGGAAGACCCCCCCTTTGAACACTTTTGATATTTGCGAATTAAAAGAAAACTTTTATGGGACAAGCTAATAAGGAGGGAAACCTAAGAACTGGTGCAGTCGTCTTTAAATTTCTGCTGTCAAGATTTTAAATTGACTATACAAACTGTTTGGTCATTGTTCCTGTTTGGACAAATAATTCAGATACCCTCCTGAGACTTCTTACTTAATAAGTTCTATATTAATTCGTATTTGAATGTAAATTCGGGTATGGGGATTAAATATTATACTAGAAACTATCGTATTTAAACGATGATCAAAATATTATACCTGAAACGATGATCAAACTATTCAGGAATGGTTTGGGTTGTAACCGACCTTAAATATAGATATGTGCCGAATGAGTAATTACTTGGATTTTAAAACTGAATGCGCTCCCCTATGATTACTTGCCCAGAAGAAAGATCATATTCGTGTGAAATTAATGTGTACATTGGCTGCTTAATTCTAGCAAGGTATTTTTAATGTGCTAGCTAAAATGATTTCTATGACAGTTTAAAAACTCGTATATAGAAAAAGCAGAAATAGCATCATTTTACTGCACATCAAAGGGCAGAGAAATATCAAATGGTTAATAATTTGGTGAGTATATGTAACTTTTACATTTTCCTCATTGAGTATATTTTTTTATTTAGGTTGTGACCTTGGCCCTCTTGATAAATGCATAAGAGGGGTCAATACATGTTGGACTAGCATATTTCACACATATTTAATGGTATGAGTTGGCAGTAAGAAGACCTTTTTTTATGAATTTTTGATATTTTCATTATTTTTAATAAATTAATTTCTATTCTAAATTATTTAAGGTTTGCAACTTCATTAGAAATTTATCTTACAAATTAAATCAATGTTCTTTTATTTGTCTTCATACAATCTAGACTGTATCAGACCATTTTAGAATATGCCGAGACATATTCAGACACTGTTCAGACTGTCCAGAATATGTCGAGACATATCCAGAAACTGTTTAGACTGTCCAAAATATATCGAGACATATTGAGACACTATTCAGACTGTCCAGAATATGTCGAGACATATTCAGAAACTATTTAGACTGTCCAAAATATGTCGAGACATATTGAGACACTGTTCAGACTGTTAAGAATATGTCGAGACATTCAGACTCTGTTCAGACTGTCTAGAATATATCCAGACATATCCAGACAATCAAAAATAAGTTGAGACTTTTTCAGACAATGTTCATACAGTTAAGAATGTGTCGAGACAAATTTATTCTCACTTTAGACTGTCAAGAATGTGTCGAGACACAATCAGACTTATTTCATACTTTTGAGAGATGCGTCAACACAGTTAAGAATAGTGTCGAGCATTTTAAGAAATTATTAAGAAAAATTCACACAAATTACAAAAACAGGAAAACAGCAAACACCTAAGTCGAGAATTACTTAATATATTCCAGACATTAAAGAATGTCGAGTAATTTTTCAGACAAAATCAGACAAAAATTGGTAAATTTAGACAATTTGACTTTTGTGGTGTTTGTTACCAATGGGTCGATGCCACTGCTAGTGGACTGTTAGTTCCCGAGGGTATTCGCAAGTCCAGTAGTCAGTACTTCGGTGCTGACCCGAAAGCCGATCTTATTTGGAACCTTACAATATCTAAAGTTTTGTCAATTTTGTTGAAACCGAAGGAGTATCTCCTTCAAGCAAAGCTCTCTCCTTAGCTGATTTTGTCTTTATATTTAGATCATATTGGTTTTTTGTTCTCTATCAGTTTTAAACATCTTTGAGTTAATGGTCTTCCAAACGTTTAGATTTTATCTGCACTGAAGAGACACAAGTTGTGGAAATGCGCATATGCAGAATTATTCCAATTTACTGTAACTGCGGTATTGAGTAATTTGTTACCACTGGGTCGATGTCACTGCTGGTGGACTGTTAGTCCCCGAGGGTATTTACCAGCCCAGTAGTCAGTACTTCGGTGCTGACCCGAAAGCTGATCCTATTTTGAACCTTACAATATCTATTTTTTTTGTTAATATTGTTGAAATCTCAGGAATATCTCCCTCAAGTAACGCTCTCTCCTTAGCTGATTTTGGCTTTACACTACGATCATATTGTTTTTTTTTGTTCTCTATCAGTTTTCAAACATCTTTGAGTTTATGGTTCTTAAAACTTTAGAATTTATCGCACTCAATACACATAAGTTTCGAAATGGACATATCCCGAAGTCAAATTTAGATTAACTTCAAAATTAAGTCATTTGTTACCACTGGGTCGATGCCATTGCTGGTAGACTGTTAGTCCCCGAGGGTATTCACCAGCCCAGTAGTCAGTCCTTCGGTGCTGCCCCGAAAGCCGATCCTATTTGGAACCTTAGAATATCCAAATGTTTGCAAATTTTCTTGAAACCTAAGGGGTATCTCCCTCATGCAAAGCTCTGTCCTTATTTATTTTGGCTTTACATTTAGATCATATTGGTTTTTTGTTCTCTATCAGTTTTTAAACATCTTTGAGTTTATGGTCTTCCAAACGTATAGATTTTATCTGCACTGAAGAGACATAAGTTGTCGAAATGCGCATATGCAGAATTCAAATTTACAGAAACTTGGGTATTAAGTCATTTATTACCAATTGGGCGATGCCACTGCTTGTGGACTGTTAGTTCCCGAGGGCATTCACCAGCCCAGTAGTCAGTACTTCGGTGTTGACCCAAAAGCCGATCTTATTTGGAACCTTACAATATCAAAATTTTTGTTCATTTTGTTGAAACTTAAGGAATTTCTCCCTCATGCAAAGCTCTGTCTTTAGCTGATTTTGGCTTTACAATTAGATCATATTGCTTTTTTGTTCCGATTAGTTTTCAAACATCTTTGAGTTTATGGTCTTCCAAACTTTAGATTTTATCTGCACTGAAGAGACATAAGTTGTCGAAATGCGCATATACAGAAATCAAACTTACAGAAACTTCGGCTTTAAGTCATTTGTTACCACTAGGTTGATGCCACTGCTGGAGGACTGTTAGTCCCGAGGGTATTCACCGTACTTCGGTGCTGTCCCGAAAGCTGATCCTATTTGGAGCCTTACAATATCTAAAATTTTGTGAATTTTGTTGAAACCTAATGAGTATCTCCCTAATGCAAAGCTCTGTCCTTGGCTGATTTTAGCTTTCCATTTACATCATATTGGTTTTTTTTTATTCTTTATTAGTTTTGAAACATCTTTGACTTGATGGTCTTCCAAACGTTTAGGTTTTATCTGCACTGAAGAGACATAAGTTGTCGAAATGCGCATATGCAGAATTAAAATTTACAGTAACTTCGGTATTAAGTCATTTGTTACAACTGGGTCGATGCCACTGCTGGTGGACTGTTAGCCCCCCGAGGGTATTCACCAGCCCAGTAGTCAGTACTTCGGTGCTGACCCGAAAGCAGATCCTATTTGGAACATTACAATATCCAAATTTTTGTAAATTTTGTTGAAACCTAAGGAGTATCTCCCTCAAGTAAAGCTCTGCCCTTAGCTGATTTTGGCTTTACAATACTATCATATTCGTGTTTTGTTCTCTAACAGTTTTCAAACATCTTTGAGTTTATGGTCTTTCAAACGTTTAGATTTTATCTGCACGAAATACACATAAGTTGTCGAAATGGACATATGGCGAATTCAAATTAACATTAACTTCGGTATTAAATTATTTATTACCACTGGGTCGATGCCACTGCTGTTGGACTGTTAGTCTCAGAGGGTACTCACCAGCCAAGTAGTCAGTACTTCGGTGTTGACCCGAAAAACGATTCTATTTCGAACCTTACAATATCCAAATTTTTGCAAATTTTGTTGAAACCTAAGGAGTATCCCCTTCAAGCAAATCTCTGTACTTAGCTGATTTTGTCTTTACATTTAGATCATATTGGTTATTTGTTCTCTATCAGTTCTCAAACATCTTTGAGTTTATGGTCTTTCAAACGTTTAGATTTTATCTGCACTGAAGAGACATAAGTTGTCGAAATGCACATATGCAGAATTCAAATTTACAATATCTTCGGTATTAAGTAATTTGTTACCACTTGGTCGATGCCATTGCTGGTGGACTGTTAGTCCCCGATGATATTCACCAGCCCAGTAGTCAGTACTTCGGTTCTGACCCGAAATCAGATCCTATTTGGAACCTTACAATATCTAAATTTTTGTAAATTTTGTTGAAACCTAAGGAGTATCTCCCTCATGCAAAGCTCTGTCCTTAGCTGATTTTGGCTTTACATTTAGATCATATTGGTTTTTTGTTCTCTATCAGTTTTCAAACATCGTGAGTTTATGGTCTTCCAAACGTTTAGAATTTATCTGCACTCAATACACATGACTTGTCGAAATGGACCTATGTCGAATTCAAATTAACATTTACTTCGCAATTAAGTCATTTGTTACCACTGGGTCGATGTCACTGCTGGTGGACTGTTATTCTCCGAGGGTATTCACCAGCCCAGTAGTCACTACTTCGGTGCTGACCTGAAAGCCGATCCTATTTGGAACCTTACAATATCCAAATTTTTGCAAATTTTGTTGACTGTTAGTCCCCGATGATATTCACCAGCCCAGTAGTCAGTACTTCGGTTCTGACCCGAAATCAGATCCTATTTGGAACCTTACAATATCTAAATTTTTGGAAATTTTGTTGAAACCTAAGGAGTATCTCCCTCATGCAAAGCTCTGTCCTTATCTGATTTTGCCTTTACATTTAGATAATTGGTTTTTTGTTCTCTATCAGTTTTTAAACATCTTTTAGTTGATGGTCTTCCAAACTTTTAGATTTTATCTGTACTGAAGAGACATAAGTTCTCGAAATGCGAAGATGCAGAATTCAAATTTACAGTAATTTGTTAATAATTTACAGTTATTTGTTACCACTGGGTGAATGCCACTGCTGGTGGACTGTTAGTTCCCGAGTGTATTCGCCAGCCCAGTAGTCAGTACTTCGGTGCTGACCCGAAAGCCGATCTTATTCGGAACCTTACAATATCAAAATTTTTGTCAATTTTGTTGAAACCTCAGGAATATCCCCTTCACGCAAATCTCTGTCCTTAGCTGATTTTGTCTTTACATTTAGATCATATTGGTTTTTTGTTCTCTATCAGTTCTCAAACATCTTTGAGTTTATGGTCTTCCAAACGTTTAGATTTTATCTGCACTGAAGAGACATAAGTTGTCGAAATGCGCATATGCAGAATTCAAATTTACAGTAACGTCGGTATTGAGTAATTTGTTAACACTGGGTCGATGCCACTGTTGGTGGACTGTTAGTCCCCGAGGGTATTTAGCAGCCCAGTTATCAGTACTTCGGTGCTGACCCGACAGCCGATCCTATTTGGAACCTTACAATATCTAAATTTGTGTAAATTTTGTTGAAACCTAGTGAGTATTCCCCTCATGCAAAGCTCTGTCCTTGGCTGATTTTAGCTTTCCATTTAGATCATATTGGTTTTTTGTTCTCTATCAGTTCTCAAACATCTTTGAGTTTATGCTCTTCCAAACGTTTAGAGTACATCTGCACTGAAGAGACATAACTTGTCGAAATTCGCATATGCAGAATTCCAATTTACAGTAACTTCGGTATTGGGTAATTTGTTACCACTAGGTCGATGCCACTGCTGGTGGACTGTTAGCCCCCCTGAGAGTATTCATCAGCCCAGTAGTCAGTACTTCGGTGCTGACCCGAAAGCAGATCCTATTTGGAACATTACAATATCTAAATTTTTGTAAACTTTGTTGAAACCTAAGGAGTATCTCCCTCAAGTAAAGCTCTGTCCTTAGCTGCTTTTGGCTTTACCTTACGATCATATTGGTTGTTTGTTCTCTATCAGTTTTCAAACATCTTTGAGTTTATGGTCTTTCAAACGTTTAGATTTTATCTGCACTGAAGAGACATAAGTTGTCGAAATGCACATATGCAGAATTCAAATATACAATATCTTCGGTATTGAGTAATTTGTTACCACTGGGTCGATGCAATTGCTAGGGGACTGTTAGTCCCCGATGGTATTCACCAGCCCAGTAGTCAGTACTTCGGTGCTGACTCGAAAGCAGATCCTATTTGGAACCTTACAATATCTAACTTTTTTGTAAATTTTGTTGAAACCTAAGGAGTATCTCCCTCAAGTAAAGCTCTGTCCTTAGCTGTTTTTGGCTTTACATTACGATCATATTGTTTTTTTGTTCTCTATCAGTTTTCAAACATCTTTGAGTTGATGGTCTTTCAAACGTTTAGATTTTATCTGCACTGAATACATGTAAGTTGTCGAAATGGACATATGCCGAATTCATATTTACATTGACTTCGGTATTAAGTCATTTGTTACCATTGGGTCGATACCACTGCTGGTGGACTGTTAATCCCCGAGGGTATTCGCCAGCCCAGTAGTCAGTTCTTCGGTGCTGACCCGAAAAACGATTCTATTTCAAACCTTACAATATCTAAATTTTTGTAAACTTTGTTGAAACCTAAGGAGTATCTCCCTCAAGTAAAGCTCTGTCCTTAGCTGCTTTTGGCTTTACCTTACGATCATATTGGTTGTTTGTTCTCTATCAGTTTTCAAACATCTTTGAGTTTATGGTCTTTCAAACGTTTAGATTTTATCTGCACTGAAGAGACATAAGTTGTGGAAATGGACCTATGCCGAATTCAAATTTACATTTACTTCGCAATTAAGTCATTTGTTACCACTGGGTCGATGCCACTGCTGGTGGACTGTAATTCTCCGAGGGTATTCACCAGCCCCGTAGTCAGTACTTCGTTGCTGACCCGAAAGCCGATCCTATTTGGAACCTTACAATATCTAACTTTTTTGTAAATTTTGTTGAAACCTAAGGAGTATCTCCATCAAGTAAAGCTCTGTCCTTAGCTGCTTTTGGCTTTACATTACGATCATATTGGTTTTTTGTTCTCTATCAGTTTTCAAACATCTTTGAGTTGATGGTCTTTCAAACGTTTAGATTTTATCTGCACTGAATACATGTAAGTTGTCGAAATGGACATATGCCGAATTCATATTTACATTGACTTCGGTATTAAGTCATTTGTTACCATTGGGTCGATGCCACTGCTGGTGGACTGTTAATCTCCGAGGGTATTTACCAGCCCAGTAGTCAGTTCTTCGGTGCTGACCCGAAAAACGATTCTATTTCGAACCTTACAATATCTAAATTTTTGTAAATTTTGTTGAAACCTAAGGAGTATCTCCTTCAAGCAAAGCTCTGTCCTTAGCTGATTTTGTCTTTACATTTAGATCATATTGGGTTTTGTTCTCTATCATTTTTCAAACATCTTTTGAGTTTATGCTCTTTCAAACGTTTAGATTTTATCTGCACTGAAGAGACATAAGTTGTCGAAATGCGCATATGCAGAATTCCAATTTACAGTAACTTCGGTATTGAGTAATTTGTTACCACTAGGTCGATGCCACTGCTGGTGGACTGTTAGCCCCCGAGGGTATTCACCAGCCCAGTAGTCAGTACTTCGGTGCTGACCCGAAAGAAGATCCTATTTGGAACCTTACAATATCTAACTTTTTTGTAAATTTTGTTGAAACCTAAGGAGTATCTCCCTCAAGTAAAGCTCTGTACTTAGCTGATTTTGGCTTTACACTACGATCATATTGGTTGTTTGTTCTCTATCAGTTTTCAAACATCTTTGAGTTTATGGTCTTCCAAACGTTTAGAATTTATCTGCACTCAATACACATAAGTTGTGGAAATGGACCTATGCCGAATTCAAATTTACATTTACTTCGCAATTAAGTCATTTGTTACCACTGGGTCGATGCCACTGCTGGTGGACTGTTATTCTCCGATTCTCCGAGGGTATTCACCAGCCCCGTAGTCAGTACTTCGTTGCTGACCCGAAAGCCGATCCTATTTGGAACCTTACAATATCCAAATTTTTGCAAATTTTGTTGAAACCTAAGGAGTATCTCCCTGATGCAAAGCTCTGTCCTTATCTGATTTTGCCTTTACATTTAGATCATATTGGTTTTTTGTTCTCTATCAGTTTTTAAACATCTTTTAGTTGATGGTCTTCCAAACGTTTAGAGTTTATCTGTACTGAAGAGACATAAGTTCTCGAAATGCGAATATGCAGAATTCAAATTTACAGTAATTTGTTAATAATTTACAGTTATTTGTTACCACTGGGTGAATGCCACTGCTGGTGGACTGTTAGTTCCCGAGTGTATTCGCCAGCCCAGTAGTCAGTACTTCGGTGCTGACCCGAAAGCCGATCTTATTCGGAACCGTACAATATCTAAATTTTTGTCAATTTTGTTGAAACCTAAGGAGTATCCCCTTTAAGCAAATCTCTGTACTTAGCTGATTTTGTCTTTACATTTAGATCATATTGGTTTTTTGTTCTCTATCAGTTCTCAAACATCTTTGAGTTTATGGTCTTTCAAACGTTTAGATTTTATCTGCACTGAAGAGACATGAGTTGTCGAAATGCACATATGCAGAATTCAAATTTACAATATCTTCGGTATTGAGTAATTTGTCACCACTTGGTCGATGCCATTGCTGGTGGACTGTTAGTCCCCGATGATATTCACCAGCCCAGTAGTCAGTACTTCGGTTCTGACCCGAAATCAGATCCTATTTGGAACCTTACAATATCTAACTTTTTGTAAATTTTGTTGAAACCTAAGGAGTATCTCCCTCATGCAAAGCTCTGTACTTAGCTGATTTTGGCTTTACATTTAGATCATATTGGTTTTTTGTTCTCTATCAGTTTTCAAACATCGTGAGTTTATGGTCTTCCAAACGTTTAGAATTTATCTGCACTCAATACACATGAGTTGTCGAAATGGACCTATGTCGAATTCAAATTAACATTTACTTCGCAATTAAGTCATTTGTTACCACTGGGTCGATGCCACAGCTTGTGGACTGTTATTCTCCGAGGGTATTCACCAGCCCCGTAGTCAGTACTTCGTTGCTGACCCGAAAGCCGATCCTATTTGGAACCTTACAATATCCAAATTTTTGCAAATTTTGTTGAAACCTAACGAGTATCTCCCTCATGCAAAGCTCTGTCCTTATCTGATTTTGCCTTTACATTTAGATCATATTGGTTTTTTGTTCTCTATCAGTTTTTAAACATCTTTTAGTTGATGGTCTTCCAAACGTTTAGATTTTATCTGTACTGAAGAGACATAAGTTCTCGAAATGCGAATATGCAGAATTCAAATTTACAGTAGTTTGTTAATAATTTATAGTTATTTGTTACCACTGGGTGGATGCCACTGCTGGTGGACTGTTAGTTCCCCAGTGTATTCGCCAGCCCAGTAGTCAGTACTTCGGTGCTGACCCGAAAGCCGATCTTATTCGGAACCTTACAATATCTAAATTTGTGTCAATTTTGTTGAAACCTAAGGAGTATCCCCTTTAAGCAAATCTCTGTATTTAGCTGATTTTGTCTTTACATTTAGATCATATTGGTTTTTTGTTCTCTATCAGTTCTCAAACATCTTTGAGTTTATGGTCTTCCATACGTTTAGATTTTATCTGCACTGAAGAGACATAAGTTGTCGAAATGCGCATATGCAGAATTCCTATTTACAGTTACTTCGGTATTGAGTAATTCGTTACCACTAGGTCGATGCCACTGCTGGTGGACTGTTAGCCCCCGAGGGTATTCACCAGCCCAGTAGTCAGTACTTCGGTGCTGACCCGAAAGCAGATCCTATTTGGAACATTACAATATCTAAATTTTTGTAAACTTTGTTGAAACCTAAGGAGTATCTCCCTCAAGTAAAGCTCTGTCCTTAGCTGCTTTTGGTTTTACATTACGATCATATTGGTTGTTTGTTCTCTATCAGTTTTCAAAAATTCTTGAGTTGATGGTCTTCCAAACGTTCAGATATTGTCTGCACTGAAGAGACATAAGTTGTCGAAATGCACATATGCAAAATTCAAATACACAGTAACGTCTATTTAAGTCATTTGTTACCACTGGGTCGATGCCACTGGTGGTGGACTGTTAGACTTCGAGGGTATTCACCAGCCCAGTAGTTAGTACTTCGGTTCTGACCCGAAAGCCGATTCGATTTGGAACCTTACAATATCTAAACTTTTGTAAATTTTGTTGAAACCTAAGGAGGATCTCCCTCATGCAAAGCTCTGTCCTTCTCTGATTTTGGCTTTAGATTTAGATCATATTCGTTTTTCTTGTTCTCTATCAGTTTTCAAACATCTTTGAGTTGATGGTCTTCCAAACGTCTAGATTTCATCTGTACTGAAGAGACTTAAGTTCTCGAAATTCGAATATGCAGAATTCAAATTTACAGTAACTTCGGTATTAAGTCATTTCTTACCACTTGGTCGATGCCACTGCTGGTGGACTGGTAGTCCCCGAGGGTATTCACCAGCACAGTAGTCAGTACTTCGGTGCTGACCCGAAAGCTGATCCTAATTGGAACCTTACAATATCTAAATTTTTGTAAATTTTGTTCAAAATTAAGAAGTATCTCCCTCATGCAAAGCTCTGTCCTTAGCTGATTTTGTCCTTACATTTAGATCATATTGGTTTTTTTTCTTTATCAGTTTTCAAACAGCTTTTAGTTTATGGTCTTCCAAACGCTTAGATTTTATCTGCACTGAAGAGACATAAGTTATCGAAATGCGCATATGCAGAATTCAAATTTACAATAACTTCGTTATTCAGTCATTTGTTACAACTGGGTCGATGCCACTCCTAGTGGACTGTTAATCCTCGAGGGTATTCACCAGCCCAGTAGTCAGTACGTCGGTGTTGACCCGAAATTCGATCTTATTTGGAACCTTACAACATCTTTTTTGTACATTTTGTTGAAACCTAACGAGTATCTCCCTAATGCAAAGCTCTGTCCTTTGCTGATTTGGCTTTACATTTAGATCACATTGGTTTTTTCTTCTCTATCAGTTTTCAAACATCTTTGAGCTTATGGTATTCCAAACGTTTAGATTTTACCTGGACCGAAGAGACATAAGTTGTCGAAATGCGCATATGCAGAATTCAAATTTACAGTAACTTCGGTATTAAGTCATTTGTTACCACTGGGTCGATGCCACTGCTGGTGGATTGTTAGTCCTTGATTGTATTCACCAGCCCAGTAGTCAGTACTTCGGTGCTGACCAGAAAGCAGATCCTATTTGGAACTTACAACATCTAAATGTTTGTAAATTTTGTGGAAACCTAACGAGTATCTCCCTCATGCAAGGGTCTGTCCTTAGCTGATTTTGGCTTTACATTTAGATCATTATGGTTTTTGTTCTCTATCAGTTTTCAAACATCTTTGAGTTCATGGTCTTCCAAACGTTTAGATTTTATCTGCACTGAAGAGACATATGTTGTCGAAATGCGCATATGCAGAATTCAAATTTACAGTAACTTCGGCATTAAGTCATTTAATAAAGTTTTTTTCATGGGGTCTAACCTTAAAAATTTGTCTGCAATGTTGGCCATGTTGTTTATCGGATCGGAACAAAATGAGCAATTGTTGTAAAGGTCTTCTCATACATCATACCTGCTATGTATGATTGAAGTTGCTACAGTGGTTTCAGAGGAGAAGATGAAAATGTGATAAGCTAACGAACAGTCGATAGACGAACCACGGATGGATGACGGACGGACAAAGAACGTCAAGCAATAGCTCACGCTGAACATTCAGGTCAGGTGAGCTAAAAAGAACAAAACTGAAGACTTCAATACTAAGACAATCGCCCACCTGAAAAATATTTTTAGGGAATTTGTTTATGTACGAATGATACAAGAAATTTTACTTTCAATTGTGCACAGTAGACACATAATCAGAGAAAAAATGCCTAAATCAATTATCAATTCTACATTCATAAGACTTCCCATGTCAGACTGAGAGTCTAAGGACTGGACCTAAATGCCAACAGTGATTGATTGTTGTATAATCTCATTCAGTATTGTTAGTACAACTTGGTTCAACTTGTGTTTTTTATTATTTTTTTCCATCTTGCGTCTATGCCTTTGTAGAATAGGAAAGAAATAGACGATCTTTGTTGAGGATGAGCTTTAAATCATTCTTATAGAATTTGCTTTAATACTTAAAGAGTTGTCTGTCAAAAGTGGAAGAATTAAGGGTGACATTTTCGGTAATGTTTGTCTAAAGACCTTTCACCCCTGTTAAGTTTGCTCAAATTTGTTCTTTCAGTGTCACATGAAATAATTAAAGATGGAATAAGCTGACGAGCCACTAGCGGATGACGCACAGTAACGGTCGTTAAGTCATCGCAATAACTCTGACTGACCCGTTCAGTCAGTAGAACTTCAAGTGTTTCAGAAGGGCATATATGATCATCTCGTGACAACCATTACACTGTCATAAATGGTCCAATGTTTAGCCATAGTAAGCTTGTGCCAGTCCGGTAATAAACTCTGGAGCTACCCACAATGCCTTATCACACATTAACACAGCATAAACTTAGTAAGATTATTAGTAGGATTTATTGTTGAATAGAATAAAAATCAGCCTATACCTGTTTTCACATTTTCGGTAAAACTGGTGTTGTCTTCTTCGTTAGCACAAGTTGAATCATCTGTTAAACATATAGTTTTACATATAATATAATACGATAAATACACTTTTAAAAGACGAGATGTTTTGATGACAATTTCAATTGTTAACACTGGTATTTCAAAAACCGTAATCAATTAATTTTAATAACAAATAAAGAAGTTGCGGTTAATTTGGGTTGTGTAGTTAGATACTTTTCTCTCTTCAAATATGTGATAGTATCTCGGTTATTGAAAGATCAGCTAAAAGAGGTGTACAGTTTGTTCCCATTGGAGTTCCGATAGTCTGTGGAAACCAAATCCTCCAGACTGAACAGCTGTATTGTCAACCAGGAACTCTTAACTTTTTTAATCACTTCTTCCTCTGTATATTTTCCGCGATTCAGAGTCGTATTTGTTCTGTGCCAATTACAATGTACTTATATCTTCGTTCGCCGTTCTTACGGGAGAAAATCTATGACATTAATCTTTCAGCCGAGATTTCAGTTGTTCATGAGGAATGGTAGTATGCTACTTGGATTTTGATTTTTGATCATTTTTGACAAAAATACATGTTGGTGAGTTTTGTCATTTTTACATAATTTTGCTTCTAGAGTACATCATTTGTCCGGATAACTGCTCCTACAGTTTTAAGATAGGAAGTTTTTATATTACAGGTTGATTTTGCATATATGAAAGATGTGCATGCTACTTGGATTTTGATTTTTGATAATTTTTGACAAAAATACACATTGATGAACTCTGTTATTTTTATGCATAATATTGCTTATAGGGTACAATTGGAGTTCAGTAATGCAGGATGTTTCGATATGTGGGGGCTTGGGGTGTGTGAGCTTGCTCACTAAGGTTCTTTAATTTTGTTTTTTTTTAATTTGGGTTTCAACAATATTTGAAAAATATTTAAGAAGAGCAATAACCATTAGTTCTGGTACAACTGAGGTTCGTTCCTGAGGCCCATGCCGATGTTACAACCAACACAAAGCATTACTTTCTTGACTTTTCTTACCTTTTTATTTAAGGTGAATCAGTGCACAAATATTCAAGAAAGAAAATATAGTTGGCAATTGTTCAAACATCCATATCCGTTATATTAACCGAAAATATTTGCGTCATTAAAGGTGAAACACCATTGCCAACGCAAACGTATTGCCCGACGTCTGAAGATGATATGTTTTCTATCTGCAAATAGAATTCCCCTTTCGATTTGAACTTCTTCATCTTTATTCTGGAATTCACCCTTACAAATCTGTTTTTGAATAACCATATAACATTACTTTTTGGTTCAAATGTACAATTCATTGTCACACTTCCTCCTGTACAGACAAGTATGTCAGTGGCGTTCATTGTACTGATAACTGAAATGTCACCATAATAAAGAATTTGTTTAAGCAAGAAAAAGAAAAGGTCATTCGTATATCACAGCAAGACATTCTTACAGTCTTGCAACTTGTGACTGGGCTTATAAAATTAAACTAGATATATAGCATTGAATGTCACTTCTTAACAATATTTCCGGCTATCCCGAGCTCCTATTGTTGTTTATATCTGTCTTTTTTTTTTTTTTTTTTTTTTTTTTTTTTTTGCAGTTCCTTGGTGGATTGTGGCATGTGATCGAAATTTTTGCCACTGTAAGTGTGTTATCTTCTCTATATTAATGGCTGCAATCTTTGATACGTCATTTCTCATACATGTATGACGCTTGATACAGTGCTTTTTGTCCGCATGTTGCTTTGTGTCCGCTGTTCCTTTTTGTCCGCATCCGCTTTGCTTTTTGTCCGCAACTTTTGCTTTTTTTGTAAGATTTGCTTTTTGTCCGCAACATTTGTATTTTGTTTTTTAGATACGGTTACAAAGTTTGGCAATCGGGAAAATAAAATAATCACAATTTATACACGTTTAACATAAAGACACACCATACTTGTATTTTGAATGTTTACATTGAATAAATTGAAGCTTATTTGAAAAATTAGGAGATAATAAGTGATAACCATGCTGTATTGGGTATCAATAGTAGATTTTACCAATACAAATGCGTCGCAACAAAATTGATACCTTTGCGAAAATAAAATCTTAGACTCGTCCCAAGCAATTCTTAAATACAATATGGCTATCTCAATCATTCTCATGCAGCCCCTCAAAATATCTAATGCCCGTCTACCCAGTAACGTTGCTATTGAGTCCGATAGTAAATCGATTTCCCTTGAAAAGTTTGACGTTATCCAATATTGAAATTTTATGGTTTTCAATTTTCTTTTTATTGATCTCATATTTTTCCTGTCGTGCACCTCTATGATGTCCATTAGAAATGCTAAGGACAGATATTTATGTCTTACTTCACAATTTGAAATAACCCTATCTGACAACGGCTGCACAATATCATTTTGACCAAATAATAACCCCTTCTAAAAACAACCATCTCCTTAGGATCTCCATAATTCCCTAGAGCAACAAATCCGCTTGTTTTTAGCAAGGGAGTAAATAAACAAACACATGTATCCAGTAAATGTCATTTAATAAAATGACGATAAGATTATATAATATTTAAAACATAAAATAACAGGGAACAGTTATATAAAAATTTACTATATTTAAGCTAATACTAATCATAATCAAGAGGACAACAACTTGGCCCTATCGCTGAACAAAATAATGTACAAATGTAGGCAGGCAAATCCTGGCCCTACACGTATAATAGACACAAAGTAAAATTAAAAATAATTGACAGGCAGGCACATCCAGGCCCCATCAATGAAATGTGTCCCAAAAATGTTGTTGCCATGCAAGCTAAAGATAATTACAGAGTAATGTTTTATGTGCAAAGATATCCGTATGTAAACAGAAGCATTTGAATTCCAATGACCTAAATGAGGGATCCATAGTACGAAAAACCTAAGCTACACAGGTCCTTCGGTAGCTGTGCTCTTTATACAGATTAGAATTCAAACAAATGATTTGTCAAATGGAATCCAAATTGTTAGCACAAAATTATGATTGAATGCAGAAACATTCTTAAATTGGTAAAGTGGTCCCGTAAGGTGTTTGAAATTATTTTTGTAGCTGACGAGAGGCACTACAGGACACATACAAGGGTCACTGCAATTTGGACAGTGCGATTGTTAAGGCTGGTTTATATTTTCAAAGGAAATTAGTTTACTTTCCAACTGACAACACTACTGAATACAGTATTTCCTGAAAACCAATGTCAGTATTCTGTGCCTGAAGCACCGGGACTTCAAATAAAAATTTCACCTAAACGTAACAAAGCATGAAAGGATAACAAAACACAGATATAAGCAAGAGTTGATGGCAATAATTTTGGATGCATTTATCAGATCAATTTTTTTATGATGTCTATAGTAATTGGAAGACGAGTGTCATTTCTCTTTTAAAGGTTGGCAAAAACTTTTAAAAGTTTTTTACTATAAATGTTGGGGTAGCGTCATTTTAGTTAAAGAGTTTATATAAAATAATTCATTGCTGAAATGTCTTAATAAAATAGTAGATGGGCCGTATGATTATGAAACAAATGTCATATAAAATTACACACATCTATAGTAGCTAAGTGTATCAACGGACGAATTAATTTCAGATACACTAGTGTATATTTCCAAGAGAAGTAATACAAACACTTTGTTGATTTCCATAAATACACTGTTTGAGGGTTCTTCTGAAATTGAAAGCGAGACAAGCCTTCCATGCCATCACCATAACTTCAATATGGTGAGCTAAAAACATAATATTGTTGCTGAGAGCAGAAATTACTAGACAGCGAATTAGGGACATTAATGCTCCAACTTTGCATGACTTTTATTTATGACCACAACTATTGCCCAATTGATTGATAAAAATAGGACTTTTGATTTCTGCCCCATACATTCCTCTCAAGCATTAATTAATGGGAATAACTCTTTCACTGCTATTTGATGGCGCGTTAATGTGTCACACCATTTCAAGGCAAAATCTTGGCTTCCAAAAACAGCAGTGAAGCCAACATTTCCTGGTGCATCCGTAAAAAGTTTTAAGTAATCTGAAGACACCCAGTTGTCGGATAAAAGACTGGTTTGCCATTAAATGAATCAATAAATAGCTTCCAGGTGGACAGGAAATGGAAAGGATTGGTAGTTTTTTGTGAGATCACTAAGACGGAGAAAAGTGGGGCCGGGAAAACCACTTAACAGGCCTATAAATGACTGGAGTTCTTGCAACTTACTCATCATTTCTTCCTTTTGAATGAATCATTTAGAGCTTTCCTGATTTAAATTTTATCAGGTGGTCAAGAGTATGGAGTCAACTTAAATGCCGTAAATTAAATTATATTTTTTATCATTGGTTCTACAATTTTCGCTCCTCTTTGCTGTATTAAAAACGGTACAAAAGGCCGATTTTTGGACTGCACTCGGTGGAGAACATACTGAGACAGGGAAGGGAGGCGAATTAAAAGGGCATGTAATGTGTAAACTTTTTTACTTTTTTTCATTTACGAATTTATAAAATGGCTCCCGGATTGTCTTTGGCTGACCAAAATGGTTTTTGGAGAGAACTAGTTCCTTAGAACCCACTGTACCCAGACAACGGAACTTAAATTGTTATATCTTAGAAGATTGTAGCCTCTTCAATTCTACAGCTAGTTTAATCATTTACTGGAGGGGCTGGAGCCTGGCTTGAAGCGACTGAACTTGTTTGTGGCTCAAGATTGTGGCGAACGATTGATCGTATGACCTAAAGGCCTGGGCACCCTTGAGTTTAAAATGTATCTTACTGTAGACGTATACTTATGCATATCGATGTACTGCCCCATTGGGAAATTTTGTTAAGTAGATGGTATCACCCCTATTAAGCTGAGTTCTCGGCAATAAGAATTGTCCGGTTCAGAGTTCGCGTATACGTGGTTTAGTCCGGTTCAATTCTCTAAAATTCGATCAATATTCTCGTAAATAACACACAAGAAAATCTACCCGAGTATAAATAAACGAAAATAATGTACAAATAAATTCAAATTTTGTTATTTTTGCTTCAATACTGTCAATATTGCAAGCTGCCAAAACGGGATCTATTTTGGTTGTGTATTTCCAAAATTACAATGCATGTTGATATTCGGTTAATTTCCCCCTTTTGGCGTTCTTAAGTAACGATTTTTAAATGTGAATGTCCGTTCACTTATTCTTTTGTCAGTGATAATCATTTATTTGATTTGCATCCATAATTACGAGAAAACTTGCACTTTACTTTTACTGGATAACGTTTTGGTAACTATCAATTTCCGATGGATTCTGTTTAGTCATGTTTTAGAATAATGTTTAGGTCGGTTGAGAATAATGTTTAGATCATGATTTAAACCTTAAAAGTTTTGCTTATCAGGTTTGGGGAAACCCTAATTGAGATATACGGTTATATCCAAATTGGGATATTTGACCTGTTATTTGTTAATTATGTTTTGGGGTTTTAATATTGCATTATGATACAAAGAAATGATAAATCTTTAGGGCTAGATGTTTCAGGGGATACACCTCTGTTGTCGAAGGGATGATGCAATTTTTCTGCAGATCGATTAAAGTAAAGGAAAAAAAACTAGCCCAATCCCTCAGTTTTAACTTCGATTATATAGATGAAATTTTTGTCACTAAGCAACCCTCGCTTTGGTGATTTTCTTCATCTGATCTATCCAAAAGAGCTGTAAATAAAGGACACTACAGACACTTCCACGTCGTCCTCGTTCTTTGACCTTCATCTTGAAATTGACAATAGAGGTAGACTTCAAACTAATCTGTATGATAAACGCAACGACTTCACTTTTTTCAATAGTCAACTTCCCTTTTCTTTGTAGCAACATTCCTACAGCTCCGGCATTTGGAGTTATCATCTCCAAGCTCATTCGCTACTCAAGGGCATGTGCTCAATACCGTGACTTCATTGATAGAGACCGGTTGGTCACAAATATGCTATTTAAACAAGGAAATGATACCCAAACTTAAAGTCATCACTCCTGAATTTTACGGTCGACATCACCATCTTGATTCTATTTCCAAGATGACTATAGATATTTCCCTTTAAAAGATTAATCGATTTTTCCACTACCGGATTTCACTTTACTACCGGGATTGATATGTTCAACACGGCGGGTGTATTGTAAGAAGCAGGAGATGCTTACTCTACCGGTGCACCTCATCTCATCCATGGTGGTTTTATTGGGTCCCTGTTGTTCATCTTTGTAGTGTGTGTGTCTTCATTTTTCTTTTCTGTAAAAAAATGGATAACAGGAAACACCTATACAATGGCTGAAAATTATAGTAACATGCCACAATCTTCAATGGAACTACACATGAAAAACACGAATAAGGCAAAAGACAACGTAGACAGCGATAGGAACTCGGGACAGCCGGACTTGGTAACGGCACTAGCAAAAACCAGCAGTAGGGTTAAACCGGCCTATGTGTACTAAAAACCTGTGCCGTACTCATGTTATGTCATTGTTTCTTTGTTTTACGATGTTGCCGTTGTCCTTAGATTGTTCGTTTTGGATTGACGGTTCGGTTCTAACTTTCTTTCCAAGATGATCTTGATATTTAATACCGTAAACTATGTTCCGAGATGATGGCTTTTTTTATTGAAACTAAATGGGGTATTTTGTAAAAGATCTTCCATACATCATTTCTGGTCAGTTTGGTTTAGTTTGTTTTCATACTTCCGGAATGCATCTGCAAAAGAATGCCGTAGCAAAAAGGTAGAAAAGGGAAAATCACAAGCAAAACCCCTAAAACAGGGCAGTAGCACAAATGGAGACGACATGACAAAGATAAAACAACAAATTATGAACAAGAACACTACAAAACTATTAGCACTGACAATGTGAACCCACACACAAAACTGGAGGCATCATCAGGCTAGCATATTATGCTCCACGCGTCTGTCACACTGCCAACAATAACTTCAGTGTTAAGTCATGGTCGATGTTTGTAAGTTCAGAAATAAACCCTGGTTCTGCTCGAAACTGTCTAGTATCATTTGCGAAATGGAAACATTGTAACTATCGATCGAATCATAGTGGTTACAAGGTTTCAGATGGGATAATCTAAATATTTCTTGGGTCAAATAATACTTTATGCGCACAAATGGCGGTGTCTATGTTTTTATATACTTGTTAAGGGTATGCACACGATTATATTTCACATATACGGTGATCTGAAGCTTAAAAAAAGCACCCATTCATAGTTTAGCTTTCTACCTAAACATTATCATAAACCGGGATTAAACAGAACTCCATTTCATGGCTAAACATTATCCATACCTTACCAAGACATTATCCATAATTTTTGCAAATGCATTTTGTTTGTGTTCTGCGTCTTAATGAGCTTCCACATTTTAACCATATCAAATATGTAGGTTCTAATACCTATATATAAAGTATCATTTCCAGAAAAAGCGAAATAATAGGTTTATTTAGTGATCAAAATTTAGCACAAAACATACACGTTTCTGCTTTATCATATGCTCATTTTTGCATAGTTTTTACCAAATTTTGGTCAGGAGGTAGCTGAATAAATGATTAATAAATGTATGTAGCAACCTGTTAATTTCATGTTTTTGGTGAAAATTTGTTTTGTTGACATTTTTAGAACCGGACAAAACGTTATTCAACCGGACTAAACCATGTATACGAGAACTCTGAACCGGACAATTCTTATTACCGAGAACTCAGCTTAATAGGGGTAGGTATAGTGTGAAACCTTTAGAGATCAGAGAAAGATAGAGGGCCTTTAGATTTGATGACTTTGATTTCATTGTTTAAGTATTTGGTACAAGAGTTATTGACCAATGGTCCAACTGGGTTGTGAAATGGTAGAAGGATTCCCAGATCAATAAATTCAATTGCCCACGTTTGAACCCCTAATCTTTGAGGTACATGTGCACCCAATGGTATGCCCCTGACAAATCAAAAATAGGATAATGACACAAATCTATATGACTGTGGAGGGTGTACATAGCTTAAAAATTTGAGTCCACTAGGTATGCATCATATTCTGTGATGATGGTTAATGATTTAATCACATGTAAACATGGTAGATGTCTGACATAAATCAAAGTATTCAGGTGAACCGGATGATGATGGCAAGATACTATTTTGGCGGAAAAGACCATGATCATTAGAAGTCGACACTACTGTAGTTTGGTAGGATATATGTTCTTGTTGAGATGTCCGAGATAGCGTTTGGAACAGGCCTAGGAATATCAAAATACTGAAAGAGATCATTGTTACATACGTATTTATTTTTTATTTTCGGTGTGTGCTCGCCATAAAATTATGTTATCACCGTTGGCTGTCGTTGACTATCTCACAAACTATATTAGGAAATGTATATTTAATAATCTAATGGAACCCATATATACGCCTTAATCATCATGTGACCACGGTATATCTTTGTAGTTTCTCAATCGGATACGACTCGTGATGAATATAAATGCTGCATATTATTTGTCAACACGAAGAAATGCCAGACATATTTCCACGGATCGGATATGTTTTTGTTAAATTCACCGGGGTTGGCAAACAAAAATTTGTCTTATTCACGTTCCTCTGCATAAGACGTTTTTAACGTTCACCGAGACCACTCTTGTTTAATTGTGAAATACTTCTAATAACTTAATTTGATACAAGTTATTACAACTTGTAGAATCCTTTCCATATCATACAGTGGTACAATACAAGTACACACGTCAGCAGTAGTCAAACGGGTATCTTTAGGACACTTTTCCTCCCATAGAGTTAATGTTAAAATCCCTAAAATTTACCCGATTATGCAAATAAGCTTATAAACAACACTTATTTTTCTTATATGGTCATTCATAAACCGTAACCACGAATAAAGAACAGTTAGTGACGTGGTATGAGAGTGGTGGGACGCTTGCGTGAGGCATCCCAGGTTCAGTTTTTTAAATCTAACCCAAGCCTTTTTCTATAATGTTATCACCGTTGGCTGTCGTTGACTTTCTCACAAACTATATTAGGAAATGTATATTTAATAATCTAATGGAACCCATATATACGCCTCAATCATCATGTGACCACGGTATATCTTTGTAGTTTCTCAATCGGATACGACTCGTGATGAATATAAATGCTGCATATTATTTGTCAACACGAAGAAATGCCAGACATATTTCCACGGTTATAAACTTTAAGCGGGTTACTCTAGTTCTNGGGGGGGGGGGGGGGGGGGGGGGGGTTGGAAACCAATTTCGGGACTTGCGGTTTTATCTTCCGGAAATCGGGATAGCCCTATATTATAGTCGATAAACCGGGATGGAAATTCCCTCAGGATACTGGTAAAATCATGTTTTTATGCACGGGAAATCGGATATGTTTTTGTTAAATTCACCGGGGTTGGCAAACAAAAATTTGTCTAATTCACGTTCCTCTACATAAGACGTTTTTAACATTCATCGAGACCACTCTTGTTTAATTGTGAAATACTTCTAATAACTTAATTTGATACAAGTTATTACAACTTGTAGAATCCTTTCCATATCATACAGTGGTACAATACAAGTACACACGTCAACAGTAGTCAAACGGGTCTCTTTAGGACACTTTTCCTCCCATAAAGTTAATGTTAAAATCCCTACAATTTCCCCGATTATGCAAATAAGCTTATAAACAACACTTATTTTCCTTATATGGTCATTCATTAACCGTAACCACGAATAAAGAACAGTTAGTGACGTGGTGTGAGAGTGGTGGGACGCTTGCGTGAGGCATCCCAGGTTCAGTTTTTTAAATCTAACCCAAGCCTTTTTCTATTGTTTTATCCTGTAAATATGCCTCCTTTTGTATTGTTTGGTTCTTTTTTGCGTATCAGAGATGTACTTTATCTCATTTTTTTCATTCTGAATTGTTTTTGATCAGTACTTTTACCTTGTCTGTGCATTTTTTTTGTACTATTGTCTATCATATAACTTTATCCAAACTTTTACAAATTGGTATTTAAATATGTTTTCATTTCATTTGTGATCTCTAACCTTTCAACCCTTGTCTCTTATCTTTCAATCTCAGTTATCTCCCTTTGTTTTGTGTACTTTGGAGTCCCTGTTTATTCCTAAGGTTACACCAACTATTGCATCTGTTTATTGCTCACCATCTGTATTGTTTTACCCCGTTATTTCTGCATCATTATTGTTTTTTGTAAATTTCCTTCATTGTTTCCTGTATCTCTGTGTTTTTTTTTCTCCCTCAACCAGTCGTCCAATAAGAAGTCGTTTTCATTTATATACATATTTCATTTTCCGCGTCATAAAGAAGTCATGGGTTGGAGTTTGGGAATGATGGCCGGGAGGTTGAATAAATAAAAAGATGCGTTTTACTCTTTTGATGTCTTTTTTCTTCCCACCGCTCCCATCGCTGCAATAAACTACCGCTGAATTCCTGAGATGAGCACTTAAGCAGTAAGAATGAGCAAATGAGCAGGGAACTAAGCAGCGTGAGCAGTGATATGAGCAAGTGTGTAACGAAATGAGCACGTAAGCATACCCTTAAACAGCGAATCCCTAGCCGGACTCTACCATCACTGACACCCCACAAGCATTACACAACCGCCACCATTTAATTCCCGAAAATGAGCAAGTGAGCAGAGAAATTAGCTAGTTAGCATACTTAGAAACATCAAAATTAACACTTTTACCACCACTCCCACTGCAGCAGTAGCAATTCCCGAGATAAACACACAAGCAGCGAAATGAGCACGCGAGCAGCGAATTGATCACTACAGCAGTGAAATGAGGAAGTGAGCAGCGAATCTTCTCTGACCATATTTAAAGCCTTGTTCGTTATAATATTGTCATTTGTACTTCGAATCAAGAGAGAAGAAGACGTCGATAATGCATCACTGTGACATTTTTGAATACAGGAGCAATCGTCACTTATATCTCGTTCGCCACAAGAATCAGAAACACGACATGGAAGACACTTCATCAACTGACTCGGAGAGATTCCAACTATCAGACGAACGAATCCATATATAGCAACGCAGAAAGTAACGACTCTAATACGTCAGAAGAACACTAACAATGAAGGTGACAAAATCTCTCCGTGGAACTAGATTGTGAATCAAACATTTGACAACCTCGAGCCAGAATACACCAAAAAAGTAGAAAATTTGTTGGAAGGAGGACATGACCCGGGAGAGGGCTCGTTTAGCCGTATATGAAGAGATGAATAAACCATATAGAGATTAAATGAGAAAGCAATACATGGAAACGGTGTTTTAGATGCAGGATTTCAACAAAGATCAAATTCACAAAAAGATTATAGATATGGAAAACGTTTATTAAAAGAAGAAGAATACGACACCAGGGCATCTTAGTAATATGCAGTGAATAAAGAAAATATCTGTAAGATGACGTATTGGACAGCTTTGAACCATCACCAATAGAGAACAGCAACGACTCGATCTAAATAAAGAAAAGAAGAAAATGGGAATGTGATAATGCGGCCTATCTGTAGCCAGTCACAAGCCTGGAGAAAGGCAGAGTGTCCCTTTGAAATATATACTAAAATTTACTTAATGACCTCCCTGTCAAAGTTTGGACTTAGCACCCATACTATTTAAGATAGGACCATATAAATACAACCATTCGATTTAGAAGCACAAAGATACCCATAAAACATATATAACACAACTATAAAAGTGACTAGTCATACGCATTAAATGATCGGGGTCAAAGGTCAATGAGTTGAATAACTGAGTTATCTTTCAATATATTTTTACTTTTTTCATTGGTAGAAACATATATCTTAATGAATGAATAAAACAGATCTATTTTCTACTATTATATTATGTATCAACACAAAATAATTGTAGGAATTAACGCAAAAACAGCGTATACAAGTTAAGCTATAGCTGATGCATAGAAATGTACTTAAAAATAATAATTGCAAATGACCTTACAAGGACCCACAACTAAGCTTAACAAAGATAAAGTAAACTAGTGTTTAAAATGCATCTTCGATACAAACAGGTTCAATATGTTTTATCTATATTAAAAGCAAGAGAAATCGGATGAGATTATAATTTTGTATGCCCCATCGACGAATGTGGAGGCAATGCAATGGTTTGTCTTTTCTCCATCCGTGGATACGCCCTACCACGTCTGTGCGTCTGTTCGTCTGATTAGATTTTTTAAATAGTTGGTCTTAAGATATACAACAATGATACATATGTAGATGGTCAGTCGGAATATATTTGATAGTGAACTAGACAGTTTAACATATTTGAGATACATTTGACTCACGAGTGAATATCGTATAAAATCATTTGTCTTTTTGCAGTGGGAGTAATTTAAAACTTAAGTTAACAGAGAAAATGCAATTGAACTGTACATTTCATAAATATTGCATCCGAATCATAAGTTGTGGTCTCCGAACGTATATCGTCACCAGGCATTCTCGAAAATTTTCATACCGTCACAATGGCAAAATGGGGGTAATTTGGAAAAGTCATATAGGACGTCGTCTTTGTTGCGTGTTGCTGATAGGTTTATAACTTTTTAACGCCTTTAATAGTTTCAAGATGTTTTAGCATGATATATTAGAATTTTGTTCAATCTGATAAGGGCTTGTTAAACGGGCATCCGTGTCTCATACCGTATTTTCTAGTCTATCATTGAAGTACTAACTCTGGTATAATTGGCAATTAATATGAGCTAGAAATCAAGCCATACCAGTCCTCTCGCTAAAGAATGAACACACACCCTCCGGAACGCATATGTCATATTAATGTTAAAATGCTAAGATTAGTAAAGCTTTTAAGATAACGTTACAGCTCATTGCTTATTATGTATGGAAGCCATGACTGCAGCGTTTCTATGTCCTTTTAACACATTGACCTTGCGCTTTCGCAAAATTTGGTCCAGGCTAAATAGTTTGAAGATCACTCG
Source organism: Modiolus philippinarum (assembly GCA_002080025.1). NCBI lineage: Eukaryota > Metazoa > Mollusca > Bivalvia > Mytilida > Modiolidae > Modiolus > Modiolus philippinarum. The sequence goes on from MJUU01061181.1 coordinate 135,316, forward strand.
TTTTACTGAAACAATTGAATCGGGTCAGTTCTAATATTTCAGAAGGTTATGAACAATTGTGTCTTTTTTTTTACTGTTCGACTCGGAGGCCTTTTTTGTTTTTTGTTTTTTGTTTTTGGGTTTTTTTGGGGGGGTTGTTTTTTTTTGTTTTGTTTTCAAGAAGAGGCTTAATTTCAAGAGACAAAAAGGTAGATAAAAGAAAAACATTAACAGTTATTTAAAAAGGGTATTTTCGGTCATTTTTCCCTGACTTATATTCTCATCAAAAGTTTAACCCCTTTAGGTATCCAATATTAAGAAGCTGGATTATTATTTTAAAAAGACAAATGACGAAATTACACTGAGACTAGTAGACCCCCGTCGAAGCTGATACGGGTGGTCTTTTGCCTAGTTATCAAACGTAGAAGATGATATGTTGTTTCGAAAAAATCATCTTAATTTGTTCCTCCTAGTTCTCTTAGCAGATGAAGTTTCAGAGCACGATACCGAAGTAAACACACTCAACAATGAGTGGGACGAACTCATATATGCAAAAGCTACAAAAGGCGGTATAGAAAACTAAATTTCCTGCCCCTACCCATTTCTCCTCTTTTATGGATATAGATTTCCAAATGTTTTGATTTGATCTGCACTGATGAGACATAAATTGTCGAAATACGCATATCCAGAATCTAAATTAACAGTAAACTTCGGTATTTTGTTATTTACAGAAGCAATCGAACCAATTTGTCTTGGTTGTCCCATTTACAATCTTATTCTATTTTTCCTTTCACTTTTTGAATTGATTCATTTGTTATCGACCTGATCCTCACTTTTCAAGTACGTCACTCATGTACTTCGAGTTTGTATATATCTTTGATTTTTTTCCATTGTAGCTTTGCATTGCATTTTTTCATCCAGAATGTCTCAGTTTGTGTACGTAGTAATGATTTTATATTTGATTTGAAACCTATATGATATGTAATACCGCGTCTCTCCTTTTCAAGTCCGTCACATTTACTTACCGATAACTTTGATTTTTTTTTCTTGATGTCCATATTTGTATTATGTCCACGCTTGTACTATGTCGACACCTGTATATAGGGTCCATACCCACTTAAATTTGCACTTACTGCATTAATTCAGGGTTTCACAAGCGGTAGTATAACGGACTGTCATTCGGCGACAGCTCTTGTTTTTTTAATTACTCTTTGATTTCTAGGCTTCTACCTTACCTTATACAACTAGAACGAGATGAATTTACCGTGTTCAAAAATCGTAAACGAAGAATCATTGTGGGGAGCAATAAGGATATATATATATATTATTTATTTATTTCATGACGTTATAAGCAAGAAAATAATTTTTAACAATGTACATCAATTTTTCCTTCACTTAATATATTAGATTGGATCTAAATTACTTACCACGTGTCTGTATAAGATCTTGTACTGCAGAGCAACAGATAAGCTGCGTTTTTGCGTGATTATGCAATTAAAATCAAGGAAAACCCCAATGTATTCTCTTTGACATGCGTCTAATAATCCAATTTAAAACCGGCATAACCCAAATATTTCTGCAACAATGAGTTTTCACCCAATTCTGTCATGGAGAGTTACGTATTTTCACCCAATTGTCGCTTCAGAACTTTTCATAGATCGCTGTAGCCAACTCTTCATGATTTAGCAAAACCGTGTCCCTGTCGTTTGATCGTTTGGTTACGGGTAACAGTAGAAGGATCTCGAGATTAAATGGACCGAAAATGGAAAACGTCTTTTGCAGAGGTGTTAACCACTACGGATTTTCAACATTTTCTATGGATTTTCAAGTCCAAATACGCTCTACGGATTCACATTGCAAATTTACGGTTATTCATAAAACTGGAAATAAAACACACCTATTTCCAAAATTTGACAATCAGTGTTACATGAGGAAAGCTTTCGAAAGAGAAAGCACACTGTTGATATAAGTCTCTTTCAAATAAATCCCCAGGTGTTGGGTAGGGTAATGCCCCATCTATGCGGAGTTTTTGGATCATAATACGAAAATAAACAATGAAAGGATATGGAGTAAATGCATAGGAGGCAGCCTCTACCAAGGAAAGCCTGGACACAAACTTTAGTAGACAAAACGTCACTCTCCATGAAGTATAAAAGCCTCTTCTATATTTCTTGTACAAGAGAAGACCCATTGGGGGAGGGGTCGTATAGAAAGCTATTTTCCTGCCCCTACCCATTTTCAAGTGGTAATCAAAACTTGGTGCCCTAGTTGTTAATTTCTTCTTAAAGTCTTTCTTCTTTTACTTATATTTTATTTGAATTAATTTATTTGACCCCTCGTAAATATCTCGTAGGAGAGCAGACTCACTAATAGTCTGGGGTCCTGACTCAATATTCTCTTTACCGTAAGCGGCTTCCGGTTCGAATATAGATTTTATTATTATATTTGAAGCGAAGCTTGCGTAAGGGAAAATATTTTCCCAGGGTACCAGGTTAACTCACTAAGGGTCACATGGAAGACTTTATTTCCTGCCACTACCTAATGTTCCCATTTTCAAGTGGCAGTGGAGTAGCAGGTTATAATATGGATGCCTAACCGACAAACTGTGTTGAGAAAAAAACCACACCCAATGCAGTGTAAAGAACACTTTTATATTTCTGGAACAAGGGGTCGTATGGAAGGATAAATTTCCTACCCCTACCCATTTCCTTATTTTCAAGTCTCAGTAAAACTTGTTGCCCCAGTTGCCCATGCCTCCTTTATATATTTCTTCTATTACTTTCGACATTTTCAATTGGTTAGCTTGTTCTCTTCCTTGCATAGCTGAAATATTGCTCACTGTAAGTAAACTCTAATCAATCAATCAAAACAATGAAGTGGAAAAAAGGTGGATAAAATTGACGATATGATCTTCACTAAGGCTGAAACGTCCTGCTCGCTAAGAATGACGTTATCACCACAGCTTGATCTTTTTCAGTGATGTATGTTTGCACTCTATAGCCTTGGTATTGATCGTTTTGATGGGTGATGACAATTTCTAATAGTAATAATACAAGTAATTTTTTTATTATCTAATATAATACCTATAATTATAAACCCAATATACTGCAGCTCTGAGGGATGACAAACCCAATTCATTTCTACTATAAGGGGTGAACAAATATGGCTTTACTTTGGAAAATGTGTATGACCCAATTAATTACAAAAGTAAGAGTGAGATTACCCAATTGGTCAATCCTTATCTGGAGCTCTGTGTACAGACACACCGCTTCTTTGTGTGTTAACTATTACATACAGCTTAAATGTAAATGAAAACCATAATTTTAATGCAGTTATTAATGATTCGATAACGTCAAACTTTTCAAGGGGTAAAATCAGCAACGTTACTGCGTAGACGGCCATTAGATATTCGATGTAATTATTTTGAGGGGACTGAGATAGCCATATTTTATTTTAGATTTCGCAAATATCCGATTTCTTGCGACGCATTTGTACTAGTAAAATCTACGACTGATACCTATACGGCTTGGTTACCTCTTATTATCTCCCTTTTTTCTAATAATTACGCTTCTGATCAATGTATTCAATATAAACATTCAAAATGCAAGTATGATGTGTCTTTATGTTTAACGTGTATAAATTGTGATTATTTTAATGCCCCGATTGCCAAACTTTGTAACCGTATCTGAAAAAACAAAATACAAATGTTGCGGACAAAAAGCAAATCTTACAAAAATTGACGGACAAAAAGCAAAAGTTGTGGACAAAAAAGCAAAATTTGCGGTCAAAAAGCAAAGCGGACAAAAAACAAAAGTTGCGGACAAAAAGGAAAATTTGCGGACAAAAAGCAAAGCGGACAAAAAGCAAAAGTTGCGACAAAAAGCGTCATTTTGCGGACAAAAAGTGCTGTATGAACGCTTTCCCCGTCTTCGCCACTGGATTCACTCAGTTTTTGGAGTTCATGTGAAGATAGTCAGGTTAAAATTCGCTATGGTATGCTGCTTCCTTGTTCAACTATACATGTAGCAATAACAACAACTGAATTATTTTTCATGTACACAAGGAAATGTCAGAGTTTGAACATTTTCTATTGTCAAAATATTCGACAGGGCAACGGATACGAAAATAATTAATGTTAAAAGACCGGGTATATGTAATCAAAAAATATTTTACAAAGGAGAATATTATGCATTGATTTCTGAGCTCTCGTGTGAAATATTTTCTTATTTTGCATATTTGCTTTTAAAGAAATGTCCCTTCAGACATTCCAAGCATATTGTCATTCTTTTCATAATATCTAAATAAGGGAGCAACCATTTGATTTTTATGGGGGGGGGCTATGGTTAAATTTTTAAAAAAAGGCAGGACGGTTACCTATAGCAAAAAAAATCCAGGATGACTATGCGGGTTAATCCAGGACTGGCTTGGAACAAAAATAAAAAGCCAGGATAGAAGTTACACACAAAAAAAAATCCAGGATGAAAAATTTGACCCCATAGAAATCAAATGGCTGCTCCCTAAAGAAAAACTGAAATGATTAATTTCGACATATGTTCATTTCAAGAAAAAAATAATGAAGATAATCAAAACGAAGCGTGTCATAACATTTTTTTCTAACGGGTTGTCACAATTTTTACATTACAAATAAGAGTTAAGTCTGTTACATATTTCATCTTTAGTGATATTTTCGATTCGAGCAAGACTGGTGTATTAATGAAAAATGTACACTTTGTGCACTTATTTTGTATTGTATATCATTAAAACCACTAACCACGAGGCCTAATTTGCTCGAAAAATATTTTAGGTGATTCCCGAGATACGTAATTTAATTGTGGGTGATTACCAAAATATGTAAACAAACCCGCTTCAGAAATGACAAGGTGAGAATATTTCAACTTTATTAGTGTTAATATTGCATTGTTTTACAAAGTGATTATGCTTTTTCTATGGGAAATGTAATAGCGATCTTCCCTGTATAAGTTTTATTTCAAAATTGTTTGTAATTTTTGTGTGAAACGTGCACAAATGTGAAGATCGTAAGCAAATATTTGAGCAGTCAGTCTTGTTTATGAAATAAAAACCTTATTTCAGTTTCTTGCTTTATTTAAGAAGCTCTGAATGCCGTTGAAGAACTGCAATTATAAAAACAGGTTTAAATTTGGTATTTAAGCAAATATTACAATATAAGCAGATTTTTGTGGGTGATCGCCTGGAGTAAGTCAGTTTCCAAATCGGAAGAAAATCAAAAATATCATTTTTAAAGGTGAAGAAGCGAAACGCAGCAAAAGAAAAGCACCCTAACGGTTAAACAAATAATAAATGAAGGTGCACAACCAAATCCTTCAGAAAGTAAGAATTGTTTTATCGCTTGAAAAAGCTTTCGGAGTCTAATCTTGTTAGTGCTGGAAAAAATGTCAAAATTTAATACTAGATTTTTCCGGGGTTTGCTAGACATTGCAACATCAATGACGTCATATGACAGCCATCAAACATCTGGAGTAACGATATTTATAGGCATGGAAACAAAAATTATCTAGAATGTTTACAGGGAAAGTTAGGCATTTCGGAGTCAAGTTCACTTCATGCTGCTCTTATTTGCGTACAAATATAAGGAAAAAAGAGAAAACAAAATGACAATAATTTACTTGTTACACATTTAATAACGCCAAAAAGGGCAAAAATTACAAATGAAGTAAATAATTCAAAGCATATCATAAGTTGTAGGGGCATATCATAAATATATTAAGTAACATATAATAGGTATTGGAAGCGACTCATTTAGTCTTAGATTCATATCAAAGGTTTTAGAAGCACATGAATTTTCTTTGAAACATAATAAAGGTCTCATGAGCAGTTTATTGATCAAGTTGTATATCATACGTCTTAAGAACAAACATTTTTAGGAGTCTTTCTGAGAATTAATTATTTTGTTGACTGGGGTTGTTATTTCACTGGTGATGATTTCTGTTTTGATATATTGATGAAGACATTGACAACAACAAACGGTGTAAATTTTTTTTCAGTTAAAACTCGTTTTGTCGAATATTTCATCTAATTTAAAATGAACAATAACTTTTTTTCACGAATATGTAGAATGGCTATCTTCAAAATCAACAACAGTGATGAGATATGCACATTAAGGTGGGCCGGTAAATCCTTAATTGTTTGGCTGAACATTTCTATGTGATCATTTAATGATTCAGAGTTGTTGTTCGAGGCAAAACATCTAGAGGATTCTACATGCCCCCTATTTTTAAGGTACCAAGTGTAAAGGTCATTACAGAATAACTCAAAAATATCCAAATAACTTGTCGAATCTTTCAGACCCAAATGACAAAAAGTTGCGTCCTTCGATTATAAGCCTTTTAATTCAGTATAGATGCCACGCGTAGAGCAGAACATGATTAACTTCCAAATAACTTAATAATACCTTTATTTTTTTTTGTCTCTGCCATGTTGTCTCCATTTGTGTTAAATCTTTTTTTTTTTGGATTATTTAAGAATTTCGGCCTCCATCTTTTTTGCTTTGTTATTCCTTTGACGATATATTATAAATGTTGGCTTTGAAATTTTAAAAATGTAACATGTGTAACCCAAGTCCAATGCTATGGTCTCTATGACAAACCGATTAGGACTGCTGAGCATTGACGGAAACTGAAAATCTTTTATGGTCAACAACTCAAAAAATATCAACTGCAAAGTTGCGGTCAAAATTTCTGCCATGACATAACAAATATCTTGCGCTTTCACTTCATCATCTTTCTTTTACTATTCTATAGTGTCCGCTAACAAAAATAGATAACCCACTTCAGTACTGAAAACAGATACGTACGCGGTCCTGACTTTCAATGTCCAACATCGATATTAATTTCTATCTATGGAATACCGCATGAATACTGCCTAGTATAAGGTTCTGATGCAAAAAGTTCTATCACCACACTGTGGTGTTAAAAGAATGGTGCGACCTCGAGTGTGTATCCATGTCAGAGGGCGTGGGCATCCAATATGAAGGAAACGGTGTGGTAGGGTGATAAGGCAGATAATCTGACAGAGGAAGAGCTGAGATTGAAGCGGGAATGGTTGTGTCAAATATCGCCTCTGATCACTAGAGAAACAAATTCCACAACTGTATCTAGTGAGATACGACATTTTCTATTTAGATAATAAAATTTTCGCTTTTGAAAATTACAAAATTTATCCATCTCAAGTTGATAAAAGTCGTTTCTAGCTACATGCTGTTGTGGAATCTATATTAGTCACACAAAAATGAAATATATGTCTTGTAGTTTTCACAGCAGTTGCAGCGGACCAAAAAGAATAAAGATATTACAGCGAAAGACCTTCCAAAATAATAATATTCAGAAAAATTGCAATTATTTATTTATTTATTTCTGTAAATAGTGCATTTTTTATTTTTTTTGGACGGAAGAATAATCATTTAAACTATATTTTCCCGACTACCCGATAGAATAGCCACGGCACTTAAGTATCAACAGTGGATAAAATATATGAAAAAGAGAGGGAAATGGGGTTAAAGTCAAGGAGACAACATCCCATATCCAGGTTGTAAAGACCCATAACAAAGCATCTAGGGGTCACCATACGGTCTTCAACACAGTAAGGAAACTCACACCATACAGCAAGCCCTAAATGGCCCCAAAAAGGTAAAAAAGTGAATAAATCAATGGAAACAAACCACATCCATAACCCAAATGTCAAGAAACTAAAATTTTATAAAAAGACAAGGACAAGCCAATGACCAACATATTTCTGACTTGGGACAGGCGCAAAAATTGCGGTGGGGTTAAAGTCGTTTTCTTAAATCCAAACCCTCCCCCTATGTGTGGTGAATGGCTAAAAAATAAATACGCAAAAAGACTCACAGTAAAAATCAAACTAGAAAAAAGTCCAACTTATCAAGACAAGTACCCTTACAATGATGTACATAAAACATGAAGACAATACACACAGGTACTGTCCGGACAAATGCTCGCAGTTACTGACAGCTAGCTAAGGACATAATTTCGGTTGACTATGATATCAAGCCTTCTTACATATGTTCTTCCATTCTCAGGTGTTTGTTAAATGTGCGCGCGAGTATTTGATTAAACTTCCGAGATATTTCACGTCATTTTATATTTTTCGAGTTTTTAAAGACATCTCATTGGAGAAAAGCACTCTTGTTCAGATAGGCCGTGCTTAACTCTCGATTGTAAAATTTCGATTTTAACGCGCTCGCAAAAGCATTTGAAAATCGAAATTTTACTATCTCTAGTGTAGGTACTCCAACGAAAAAATTGAATATTTGAATGAATGAATATAACGGTGCAAAAAGATAGCTATCTGCTTCAATATTTAGACATTAAACTTTAATCTCCAAAAAATTAAGATTAAGGATAAATTAACATCATTAAAAAATTACAATTAGTCCACTTCCGGTATTTTATCTTCTTCGCATTTACCAGTTCTATGAGAGCTAAGGAGAAATGGGTTTAAAAATTATTTGGAGTTACGACGCTTTGACCACTATTTACAAATAATGACGACCAAAATTCGAGAAAACTGCAAAAATACGAAAAAGTCAAAATTGCAGTGCACCTACGTGCATTCATGAATTTATTTGAAACTTTTCATTTAAAAAGTATAGGTTGTTATTTAAATACAACACTTCACGTGCGTCTTCATGCACCATGTCATCATTGTGTATTTGTGCATTGAAAATTGATAAATCATCAAAATGTGCTTAAAAAATTCTTTGTTGGAGTACCTTTCTAGTGAAGCTTCAAATATTTTAAAACCATTCCTACCTGAAAGAGAATCAAAATGTGATTAAATATATATGAATTGAAATCACCTCTTAAATATTTCGTACTCTTGAAATCACCCAAATATATGTGCTTATTCCATTTGTTTACTGTTATATAACGAATTTAACTTCATTTAAACTGTTTAAATTCACATTTTCGGTCAACCAAAGAGCATTACATGTATCTTTATTCCCTTTCTACAGAAGTAAATTATATAGTCGTCTTCAGCTTTTAAATGGGCCAATGTCACTTTTGTGCACGCTTCAAGCTTAAATCAATGGAACGTGAAAACTCGGGTATGGTCAGTTCGTTTCGAAATCAAATTGTCCATAGAATGCGCATAGTTATATTTTATTGTTTGCTTGATTTAGAAAATAAAGACGATTTTTATATGGAACATTCCTTTTCACCCAAATATTTCTACGTATTCGCGAATTCACCCACAATTTTTTTATGTGCAGATTAGTCCCCGTGCTAATGGAAAGCACTTCTGGTGGATTTACATACCCAAATAGCACCATATTTAGCTTATCCCGGTACAAGCATGAAATTGTTTTTAATGTCACATGGAAAGACTTTAAAAACTAATGATTATCTTCATTTTAAAATCTCAAATAAACACGCAATGCACTGTTTTCTAGTATCAAAGTTGAGCATGTTTTGACCAAGTAAGCTTACCAGTCAATAGAAGAGAGGCTGTTAATAGGGGCCTGAAAAACATTTTCTGGTTATTGTTTATACAATGCGTCTAATCTGAAAAAATAATAGAAACGTAACGTTAATGAACGAAATTGATTCTACACTAAATGCGTCTTTTAGTAGAGCAAATAAAATCCAAACTAGTCAAACACAGAGAATTTTTACTTTATATATTTGGTATTTTTTCTTGATTTGTTGAATGACTTACGTTATAAAACAGTAAGTGGATGATGCTTATAAAACAAGAATTCATAAAGGTTAACAAGCATGTGTAATTGAAGACATTGCTTGCATTTTTGCAATGAAACAAATACAAAGGAGTTAGAGAAAGTGCAAGAAAGAGCACTCCGTTTCGTTTATAAAGATAACATAAATTCATACGAGGATCTCCTAATAGCAACAAAGATGGTTTCTTTGCAAATTAGAAAATTAAGGTCATAACATTTTACCTGTTTGTCTCAACAATGTTGATAATGTTGAAAATTGCAAATATTTTTCTGCGTATCATCCTTGAAACCAGTAGTAGAACGCGTTACCTCAGATCACTTTTGGCGAGGAGCCCCAT
>MJUU01061185.1:7310-17788 GCA_002080025.1 Modiolus philippinarum
ATCAGTATTATTTGTGATATTATAATCTTTAAAACGTAGAAAAAGTATATTATCTAAAATACTACTGAAGAAGCTTGTCGGTGTAGCCATTCTAATGACTTTGAGAAGAATTGCTTACAATTGAGGTGTGCATATCCTCAGAAAAAAATTGGTTTCAACATTTGAATGGAATGAAAGACATTTGATTTTAGAATTTTTACTACATGCTATTTAACCACTCATTGATTGTATTATTGCACTTTCCCATAACACGTATTGAATGTACGAATTGAATATGGAATATATAATTATTAACCTTTCTGGTGAAGCGGGTATCTAATAATATAGGGTTATAGAATGGGATTTTTCATATTGGTCCTGTATGATGTCCAAGGACGGTCGTATTGGGCCGAGGACAGCCGTATTGGGCCGAGGCAACGCCGAGGCCCAATACGGCTGTCCAAGGCCCAATACGACTGTCCGAGGACAAAATACAGGACCAATGTGAAAAATAACATTCTATGATGCCTTTATTAAATAGTTATGTAAAACTATGCTATCGATTCAGTGGCAACAAAATGGGCGAAGAACTTGTCAGTCAATTTTCATGTTTATTTTTCCTTTATCCTCATGTTTATTTTCATGTATTTCTGCTATGGGGAACAGTCTCCAACATTTGTAAATTTGACTTGTGGCATGGATAAACATTTGGGATGTCCGTCAGCCACGCAAATGACTTAAGTTCAATTCAGCGAGTGGTGGTTACCTGAAAAAAGCATAACTTTTCGATCTTCGTAGCATTTTGAAATCTGATTGGTGACATGTTTGAATACTATGATGTTTCTTATTAAACATCACCAGCTGATCACTGAACTATCAAAGTATTTTTTCAGAATGTCAACAAACCAGCGTTGTCATTGATGTCCTTGAACTTCTGCAAATTTAATATAGAAATACGGGATCGGACCCAGGAAATGAAACTGAATTTCTGTTTTAAAATAAATCGTAATACAAAATGTACGATTGGTTTACATTGTAGAAGTCTAGCAGATTATTCACATGAAATTATGTTCTGTTCGTGATATTGCCGCCGTTTTGTTGAAGATTTAATGAACCGGAATCCGTATTGGGCCTGGCCGTATTGGCCCAGTAAACCCGTATTGGGCCAGTAAATCCATATTGAGCAAGTAAATCCGTATTGGGCCTGTTTGGTCGTATTTGTCAAGTAAACCTATTTATATTTGCTCTAATTATTTTGTATTGCATAGACAATTTTAATCATATCTTACATAACTATTTAATAATATGCATGTATGTCTGTTCAAGGATTTCTTAGTTTCTATTGAAAAGTGGCGTGAAGCTTTACACTGCAGAGTTGTGCAGTGTTTTGTCGTGTATTAGCTTCTTGTTTGCCGAAACCCTGAAATTTGAGAAAACAATCAAGTAAAGAATTAATTGATATTTTGTATGAGTGTCAGAATACTTTTAAAGTTTTAGTATAATCTTGAGACGATGAAAACTTCATGTCTTATATCGGATTGCTGAATGTTTAAACTGATGTTTTATTCTGTGAAGTTGTACTGTATAAGTGACCCCAAAATCTGTTGCTAATTATCTTAAAGTTTTTATCATTAGTGGTGGCAATAAGAGAAAGCTTAGTACTGCTATTGCCTTGATCGGAGATCCACAATTTGTATTCCTTGACGAACCAACTACAGGAATGGATCCAGGAGCCAGAAGACGGCTATGGAATGTTTTATCACAAGTTCGTGCCAGTGGGAGAACTTTAGTTCTGAAATCACACAGGTAGCTAGCGCTTTTCAATGACTTGCAGGGATAAATAAAAGTTTTGCTAAGTTGTTAGTTAGTTTTACGTCAGCCGTTTCATGCTGTATTAAATGCTAACAATAGTTATTGTAAATGACATTGAAGCATCATAAGAGGACATACAAAAATACTGACATGTCACCTCACTCAGACAAATAATTTTATTTAAGTAGCCAGTTATTAATATCTTAATATTGTTTGCTTATTGTATAATGTGAGTCTTTATTTTGAACCGACGTAAAAACAAGGACACGATTTCAACAAATATAAATTAATGTTATTCATATGCCAGTGAGCAAAAATGTGAGAGAATTGGTAGTCAGTACTGCAATACAGCAGACATACCTAATTTTAGAATTTCCCCTTTCCTTGTTCTTGCTTCGGTATTCGTTTGCCGATGTATTGTCACCAAAAATTCAATATACCAAAATTTTAGCTCTGCCAGCTATGTAAATACGTCTCTAACTCTTAAATTCGAAATTCAAGAAATCCGGGTAAACTAGTAAATTTTGTAATTACAAGGCCATAATTCCAAGTGATTATTCTTTTCTATGCGACTTAACTATACATTCCACACACACAAGGAAAGTTATGGAGCTCTGACAGAGATATGTATTAAAAGTACCAGCAATTTTGTCATAATTTGTTTTTAATCACTTTATTGTTATAATCCTGATGTATTTAATTAAATGTTTAATTTTTACAGTATGGAAGAGTGTGATGCTTTGTGTACCAAAATAGTTATCATGGTAAATGGAAGGTTTGTCTGCTATGGAAGTTCACAACATTTAAAGAACAAATTTGGACAGGGATACACTCTGATTTGTAATATGGGAACAGACGCAGACGGTGAACGTGTTTCCACCCTTCCACTGAAACAGTATTTACATGACAAATTTCCCAGTACAAAGATATTTGATGACCATCAGGGATATTGTCATTTTCAAATAATGGACAAGAAAGTTTCCATTGGGTTAGTGTTTGGTGCAATGGAAAAAGCAAAAAAGGAATTCAATGTAGAAGACTATGCAATACACCAAGCAACATTAGAACAAGTGTTCTTGACTTTAACTCGTAACCAGGTGGCACCAAAAGAAAAAATTAAGAATGGAATATGCAGACAAATGTGTTGTTGTTGTTTATGTTGTTCTTAAGTTATATACTCATTCATGAGGTTGACATTAATTTTGACTTTTTAAACTTTGTCCAATTTCCATTTTAGATATATACATATTGCAAAAGTACATATTTTATGAAATTAGATAGCATTTTAAATTAACAAAAAAATTATTCGAAGTAAATTACAGTCAGAATCTCTTGTCTCGTCGAATATTAGAACTGCAGTGACTAGATATGAGTAACTTTAATGAATAGTTTTCTGAACGATTCTGAATGTTAATGTTTCAAATCTTCTTAGAAAATTTAGTATATTTGAAAGCCTTAGTTTGATGGAATGTTTGAATTATGAAATATGTCTGTAAATTATGCAACAAAGCATTTGATTCATTTAAACTCGAAAATAGTGTACGATGCTGACAACAAAAGTTAATTAGGCATAAAAAATAAATTGTGTGTTTAGGGTAAAATGGTTTTTAATGTCATGTAGGGTAGGTAGGGAATTTTTTTTTACATTGTAGTAATGGGGGAATATATCTGTAAATAACGGTTCTTGTTGTAAAATAGACAAAAAAATTAGGGTTGGGTAGGGTAGGGTCAGGCTACCCTAGACACACAGCTATTTTCTAGGCTTTATCTAGACAGCTTGTATTAAATATCGTAAGAAAGTAAGTTTCATCGTACACAACAGAAGTGACACACCAGAAGAATTGTCAAATATGCATGAATATTAAAACTTCTGTTGAATATTTTTTCGTATCTTTGAATTTTTATCCTGTGTTTATGAGAAAGGTTGTTAATGCAGTGTAAAAACATAAAATTTTTTTTTAAAAATGTGCAATATTATGTAAATATAAAAATATAAATATGTTGTGCGATGGCCACAAATTAACTATGAAACAAAATAAAATGGTATAGTTGGCCACAATTAAAAGATAAAAAACACAAAATGTACAAATTAAAAAACACATAAAAATGACAAAAATGGAAAGAGGGGAAAGGAAGACTGCCCAACGTTTCGGCCTATATGGCCTTCGACTAGGGGACTACCGGGCTAAATACGGAGAAAAAGATGGATATGACGAGAGAAGGCAGACCTGATGGCATGTCACAGACATTACCTGTAAAAATCGTGCCAAATCTTGAACTTAATCAAAAACGAGAGATAAAACATTAGTTATCTCTACTATGCAAATATTAAACTTCAATACATAAACTATACCATTTTATTTTGTTTTATTATGTAAATAACAGCATGACATTTTTGTAGCATTTTTATTTCTGTTTTGTTAGATTAATTTACATTTTGTCTCTTTTGTTTTTTGTGATATTAAATTAATCTACACACGTCTTGTGTGTGTAACAAGCTAGAAATAACGATTGTTTCGTTGTTACTCATTATTTCAGCAATATCATATAGCAGAAAGAATTGAAAGAATAGTTGACACTGCCAAATTCAGGCAAGTAGGAAACATGGAAAAATATATGAAGCTTATAGGAAGACCACCTAACATGTAAACTACCCCAAAAAATCTTGAAGTTTCAACAAAGTAAGACATTCATGTATGAGCATGTTCTTTTCGTTTCTGAAATCTGTCATACTGTTAAGATCTAGTAATGGATACTTGCCATCGTTACTGGGGAGTGGTTGATTTTTACTTTGAGTGCGAAATACAAATTATATCGTCGTGTATTGTAAAGTCGAGAGTATTGTAAAGTCGAGGGTCATCTATTTTGCATATTCATTAGATGCCGTTAAAGCAATTGTTTGACCCAGGATTGTCAAACTGTAAAGGTGATGTCTGGGTTGTAAATAATTACAAGTATCTGTTCAAAATCAGTATTGTAACAGGTAAAAACAAAGAAAACCTGAAAGATGCCAATTTCCGCCATTTTTTTAATGTCCATTTTAAGGAATCTTATATTGCTTATTTTTAGAGCACCTAGGTCACCAAGGTCATGAAAGACACGGTCAGTTGATTAATTTGCATATCTGGGTCAAAGAATTTATGACTGAAATTGAACTTGTATTATAAGTAATTTGCGAAAAATTTCTGGCAAAACATATCACTCTTTATTCTTTTTACCTTTCACAATGTAAAAAGTGTGACTATGAGTGCAACAAAAATATTTGGTATTTTTAATGACTGTCCTTCTGAGGTTGACCCCAACTTTCGTTTTCATAACACCAGACCATGTGACAAAACATGATGGATAAAAGAAAGAAATCAGGTTGCAATAGGCAAATTAAATACATGTAAGCAGTTGAAAAGTCTCTAGCAAATATATTTTTCCTCTGGTGGGAATTTTAGTACAGTGCCATACTCTAAATATTTTGTGACACTGAAAAGAGATTCATGACTGCATTTAATTTTGATTGTCACTACATATAATGGTCTTCATAATGTGCCATTTTAATCTTTCATTTATAATCACCAGAGTATGCAAATATGGAGTCTCGACTTTACAATACACTACCAAAATCGTTTTGGAAATGCCCTCCCACTTTCTGAAGGGTTTTTAATAACCTTCTAAGTATGTAGAAATAATTTAATCTGTACCAAAAAAGAGTGAAAGTATTTTTAATAATTATATTGTAATTTACAGAATTATTTAAATTAATTTAGAATTGTTTGAGACAAAATAGTCTTGGGGTCTCGACTTTACGATACACGAGGATACATAACCAGAACAATCCTATTTCTCAGTTTAAGAAATGCTTATGAGAAACGATAACCGCTATATTACTTATACAGAACACAACATATCTGTGCTAAGAAGATTGTATATTACACAGTCTGTTGGTGACATAAATAGTAGTAAATAGTATACACCTGGTCGATAATTTTAACATTGGGCAAGAGCGTGGCTTTAGTCCAATATCAAATTTTAAGACTATCTGGGAATCCTTCAACGGCATGTAACATCATGCTAGTCAAGGTTTATTTCTCGTGAATTTATTGGATCACGTAATAATTATAATCCTTATTATGTAATTAGTAAAATTAGGGGGAAATATGTTGTTTAGTTATTGCTTACAGTATTTGATTCACTTACCAAATCCCATGGTTTGGTTAGAGACTAACACACATTGAAGAACCTTGATGGGGATTTGGTAACAACATGTTGTTATTTAAATGTTTTGTAACCATGCATACACTAACATACTGCATTATGTTTACCAATAGTTCAGTAAAAATTTGAAAATCTGGTCACCCCATATTGAATATATGCGATCGGCAACTACGATCTTTTGACCAATCAAAATTTCGGAAAATTACTAGAGGTAGGATTGCATATTTGGAAAGTACGTATCAAAATTGTGCAATACTCAAATTTGTATACGCCCGCGACGAAATGTCGGGTGCATATTGTTTTACCCCTGTCTGTCCGTCCGTCTTCCGTCCGTCCGAGGGTGTACATGGTTTGTCCACGCAACTCCTCCTACAGTTTTGATGCTAGGGGTTTTTATTTTGCAGACCATTTGTACTTATATTAAAGATATGCCTGCGATAAGGATTTTGATTTTTGTGCATTTTTGTCAAAAATATGTCTTAGTGATTTTTGGTGATTTTCCAGAAGGTGTACATCTCCTCCTACAGTTTTGATGCTAGGAAGCTTTTATTTTGCAGATCATTTGTCCATCTATTGAAAATGTGCATGAGGTAAGGATTTTGATTTTGGTTAAAATACATTGTTGAACTTAGCCATTGTTTGGAAATTTTGTAAAAGACATGATAATGGGTACACAGTTTGTCTGCATAACTCCTTCTACAGTTTTAATGCTAGGAAAAGTATATTTTGCAGATCATTTGTACCTATATTGAAGATGTGCATGTGATAAGGATTTTAATTTTGGTCAATTTTTTGTCAAAAATATACAAAGTTGAACTGTCATTTTTTATTGGTGATTTAGTAGTAATAGAGGGTACATAGTTTATCTAGTAACATACCATTGTATTAGCGGGGGCTTCATATGTGTCTTACAGATACAAATATCATTACTTAGAAATCCCTATTTGATTTAACGTTGCGCGGGGGCATGTCATCCTCTAGTCATAAATTTCTAAATGTAGCTCGAAACTGTGGCGTATGCTGTCTTGGATACAAAATGCTTCAGACAACTTAATCTTTAGGCGGGCCTTTAGGTTTAAATGACAACATCTTAGTTCAAAAATACTTTTTTCAGTGCGCTTCAATTGACATTGTGAGTATTTCTTCTCCGAAATTACACCATCGCTCTTCGACCATGTGACACATTTACAATACCAACAAATCATTTGATACTTATTTTTGAACCCATTTGAGTTGTTCTTTAAAATCGTCAATATTTTCAATCTAATTTTAGAAAAAAATCCAACTCGCCTTTTTATACCCCGCCACACGTAGTGGCGTGGTATTATGTGATACCCTAAGTCGTGTGTCCGTCCGTCCGTCTGTCCGTCCGTCCATCCCCCGAAGGTTTCCGACTGATAACTTTTGAACGGAATAACATACAGTCTTCAAACTTGGTATGTAGCTTGTTCACCACAAAATTCAGGTCGAGTTCGAATATGGGTTCAGAGGTCAAAGGGGTTCTGGAGTTATGCCCCTTGATATTTAGAAATTTTGTGAAACGTGGCGGGGTATCATGTAATCCACCATTACTATTTTTGTTTTAGTTTTAATGTTTTTGAGTCCTTAAACATCTGAAACAACGGCAGTAGAATACCGAAGGAATAAAGGAGTTGAATTTACAAAAGTTTTACGAAGTTCAAAGACATGGCCAAAACGAAGACAAAGAAAACAATGACGTTACACACAAACAACAATGACGTTAGACAGACACAAAGCACAGAAACAGAAAACACAACATTCAAAACCAAGGCACTCACAGTGTGAACTCCGGTGAAACTAAGTGTGACATTAGGTGCTCCGGAAGGGTAAACTCTTTTAACAGCACCCGTCACACTGTAAGTGATGAATAAAAAGATATGGAGTAAATGCACATGAGACAAAGTCTCTACAAATACATTGTAAAAAACAAGCAAAGGAACAACGCTTTTATTGTTGTTCTTCATCTTGAAGTCACCAAGTGAGTCAATCTAGGAAAATGTCAAAATCGAAGTTTTAGAAACAACAACATGACAATAACTTTGAAAGCATAAAAGTAAATTTTGATTGAAAAAAGTAGTCTATTGTCACCAGCTAGTGTCCTTTGTGTTACTATCATGAAAATGATAAAAAATAACGTATGTTATCAGAATTGTAACCTTCTTAATATAATGAACAAGTAAAGGTTATAGGTATAAAATGATATTATCTCCATTTAGTTATTCTAAATATTTCATTTTTTTGATTGAAAGTTTCTTGCGTACACAAACGGCTTTAGAACTTTCAAACTTTTACAATTGAGATATTATTTCTTTGAATATTAGAAATATGTTATTCTCTATACCATTACCTCGAACATACGCTATCTTTCTACTAAAAGTTTACCGCTATTGTTGAGCTACAAATTTCTGGTTTGTCAATAACTGTTCAGTAACACCAAGGACAATTGTGTAACACAAGGGACACTATTGATAACACTCAAAACTTTCTGCTTTAAAGAATTCAATATTGTCCCTATATTTCGAAAAATATGATATTTTTGTTTTAGGGCCAAAAGATGGAATGTAAATAGGTGGATAACAGGAAATAAAAATATATGTTGTGCAATGGCCACAAATTAATGTAAATAAACAAAGTAAAAATGGTAAGGTAGGCCACAATTAAAAGGTATAAATCAACGACAGTTCCTTGAACAAAAAATTATCCATTTTCTGGGGACTGTTCGACCCTTTGGCATGAATGTTAAGAAACAGTCCATTTTATGATTTCACTTTATTTGAAATTACACGATTGCACAGTACAGCATACAAATGTTTTGTTTTCTTTTTGGATTAAGTTTCAGATTAAGCATGATTTTTATAGGTGATTTTCGTTACACGTTAGTCAGCAGACTTCCCTTGTAACCTCTACAACTTTTTCCATTTTTCTGTCCCGGTTGCCCCCAGAAGAAGGCCGAACTGGCCGAAACGTTTGGCACACTTTCCTTTTACCCGTTTTGGTTATTTTACCTGTTTTTTAGTTGTATATTTTGTTTAATTTTACCTCTTAAATGTGGCCTACCTTACCATTTTTACTTTTTTGATAACAGGAAACGTCTACAATAGCTGAAGATTACAACCACATGCAGCAATCTGCCAGGGATCTCCACATGAAAATTACACACAATAAGACAAAACACAAACATAAACAACAACAGGCGGACTTGATACTGGCACTAGCAAAAGCAAGCAGTAGGGTTAAACCGGTTTATAGATATAATTTGATGAATGGTGTATGGTCGTCCGGCTGTACGGGCGTCAACGTTTGGTTTCCGCATGATATCCTGAGAACCACATATCATATTTCAATGAAACTTTGCACGGACATGAGTTATGATTAGAGAAAGAACCCTTTTGATTTTGAGGTTTGTGCGACATAGGGCAAGGTCACAACTTCTAAAAATAGAACAAAAATTTGACTTCTCCGTTTCCACACAATATTTCCAGAACCACATTACACATCCAAATGAAACTTAGCATAGACATGAGTTATGATCAGAGGAGAAACCCTATCGATTTTGAGGTTTGTGCAACAAAGGTCACGGTCACAACTTCTAAAAATGTAACAAAAATTAAACATTTCAATGAAGCCTAAAATCACATGTTTGGTATTATTTGATAACAAAAATAGCTAAGGAAAGTTTTATACAAAAGTAGTTTTTATATTGCCATACATGTAAACATGTAAATTCATTTCGTTTTTCTAATTATGTTCACCAACACATTTTTGGGGGGTGTCAATAACTTAAAAATAAGATATAATTAAAAGTAAAAATTTAAAAAGGGAGGTAATGAAACTAAGGGAGGTAATTGATCTACTGTGAAGAGGCATTCAATATTACTAAAAGTCGTTTGCAATGTTCAGTAAAAATAAAATCTTAGATGAAAAAAAATACATTTGTGTATTCTGATTTTTTGTAAATTATTGATTTCAGCAATACATATTACATGAATTATAAGGGGAACCCTTGCTCAAATTATTTTTGAATGGTGGTCTGAATTTGATTGTAATGGATAGTGGAGCTTTCAGTTGCCATTGAAACCAAACCAGAACGCTAAATATTTGATAAAAAAGTGTTTTACATATTTTCCTTCACAATATAAATTAGATTATAAGGGAACCCCTGCCAATTTTTTTATGAAAGGGGACTAAGAATGTTTTGATTTCAGCAATACATATTACCTGGATTATAAGGGAAACCCCTGCCCCATTTTTTTTTGAATGGTAGTCTGAAATTGGTTTTAATGGATAGTGGAGCTTTCAGTTGCCATGGAAACCAAACCAGAACACTGAATCTTAGAAAAACAGCATTCTGCTTCATATTTTTCTTCACAATTTTAGAAATATGTATAAACTAGATTATAAAGGGAATACCTGCCAAATCTTTATTTTGAATAACTAAATACCGAGGTTACTGTGAATTT